>JARUPZ010000031.1:3013557-3176057 GCA_031213475.1 Nereocystis luetkeana
ATACCCTGACAGAAAACGCCATCGAACTTGGGTTTGATGTATCCTGATGTCCTTGTTTTCATGTTGTGTACCGTAAACTGGCAACACAAATCACTGGTATATCGGTTTTTGGCACTTTTTCAGTGGGACAAGTTTGTAATTGTGCTTCCAGATGTTCCAGGTAAACCTAGGGAACTGTAGTGTATAGTGAATGTCTTGTGGCCCAGGTCAGACACAGGAAGAGGGATCAGCCTTCTTGAAGCTTAGGTACTGACAAGGATGGGAGCTTCTTTATTTTTCTCAATTTTTCAGGCTGAATTTCTTAGATTTCGCCCAGCAAAGACAAAAAAAAAACTGCAGGGTAGCAGTACTCTGGCCTATCCGGCCACCAACGTTTGCGTATAGCGTAAGACCTGGTAGTGATAGAAAATCTAAAAGAGGACCGCCAAATCTAGCTTTCCGAAATTCTCATCGGTAGCCACTACGCGTCTACGCACCCGTGAACAAAACCGCATGTCGTGCCTCGTACGACACACCACAGCATCCAGACACAACCATCCATCCACTCTCGACGCACGACCCATCGCTTCGGAATGCAGAAATAAGCAAAAAGTATACCCTACTGACAGTTGCCCTCCTTGGCGTTTTTTTTGTCCCCAGGAGGATAACGTGCCATCCGTTATCAAGGGAGGGTTCGGATCCTTCAACAAGAGCTCTGCTAAAGTCACGGACACTATCAGAGTGTGGCTTGGAGATGTTGAGCTCTTGACCTAGATGAGCAGCAAGGCCGAGCGAGGCAGCCGACTTCTCATCTAGATCAGGAGGTTATCGTCTCCCAGCCACTCACTGATGGTATCCGGGGTCTAGGTAGTTTTCTGGAAGATCCCAACCCTTCCTCGATAACATAGAGCATGCTACCCTCCTGCGGACAAGACGGACGACAGGGAAGGAAAACTTCCAGTATTAAATGCGTATGTATGCATTGCGCGTCTGCATCTACTTTCGAAGACAGAAATATTACTTCCATTTGTAACATTACACTTCATACCGTACATATCCTCCCTGAGTCCGGCCAAGCCAGTTGAGCCGGATCCCCAAATCTACCAAATGCCATGCCCGCTTTAGTCAGATACAAAAAGAACTACAGTTGCCTTCCCTGGCGTTGATCTCGTCCGCAGAAGGGTAGTGTGTCGTACGTTGTCGAGGGAGGGTTCGGATCTTTTAGCAAGAGCCCTGCTAAAATCACGGACACTATCAGCGAGTGGTTGCGAGATGATGAGATCTTGGCCCGGATGAGCAGCAAGGCCAAACAAGGCAGCTGTCTGCTCATCTAGGCCAGGAGTTTATCGTCTCCCAACCATTCGTTGGTGGTATCCGTGGTCATGGCAGGGTTCTTGCTGAAAGACCCCAACCCTTCCTCGATAACATAGAGCACGTCACCCTCCTGCAAACACGATGGTCGCGAGGCAAAATAAACTGCCAGTAGTGTGTGTATGCATTGCGCGTCTACATCCACTTTCGACGACCGAAATATCACTTCCGATGTACACTTCTACTTCAAGTCGTACATACCTCCTTCAGTCCGACCAAGCCAGTTGAGCCGCACCCTTTCTATAAACCGAGTGCCATTCCCTCTTTCGTCAGATACAAAACACCACAGTTGCTTTCCCTGGCGTTTCTCTTGTCCGCAGGAGGGCAACGCGCCGTACGTTGTCGAGGGAGGGTTCGGATCTTTTAGCAAGAGCTCTGCTAAAATCACGGACACCATCAGCGAGTGGGTGGGACATGATGAGCTCTTGGCCTAAGTGAGCGGCAAGGCCGAGCAAGGCAGCTGTCTGCTCACCTAGGCCAGGAGGTTATCGTCTCCCAGCCACTCACTGATGGTATCCGCGGTCTTGGCAGGGTTCTTGCTGAAAGACCCCAACCCTTCCTCGACAACATGGAGCACGTTACCATCCTGCGGATAAGACGGATGCCAGGGGAAGTAAACTGTCAGTATTTATAGTGTATGTATGCATTGCACGTCTGCATCTACTTTCGACGACCGAAATGCCACTTCCAATTTATACTGTACAATTATACTTCAAGCCGTACATATCCTCCTCGAGTCCGATCAAGTCAGTTGAGCCGGACCCTTCAAATACACCATAATTCCATGCGCCCTCAAGTCAGATACAAAAACACTACAGTTGCCTTCCCTGGCGTTGATCTTGTCCGCAGGAGGGTAACGCGCCGTACGTTATTGAGGGAGGGTTCGGATCTTTTAGCAAGAGCCCTGCTAGAACCACGGACACTGTCAGCGAGTGGTTGCGACATGATGAGCTCTTGGCCTAAGTGAGCAGCAAGGCCAAGCAAGGCAGCTGTCTGCTCATCTAGGCCAGGTCTCGGCAGACTTCTTGCAGAAAGACCCCAACCCTTCCTCAATAACATAGAGCACGTTACCCTCCTGCGGACAAGATGGACACCAGACAAAGCAGGGGGTCAGTATTAATAGTGTATGTATACATTGTATTGTCCGCATCTGCTTTCGACGACCGGATCATCACTTCCAACGTACAGTTATATTCTGAGCCGTGCACATATCCTCCCTGAGTCCGACCAACCGTCAGATGAGCCGGACCCTTCAAATGAACAAAAAACCATGCCCGCTTTAGTCAGGAAGGACAGCGGGTGCACGGGGGTCGCTACCGCACGCCCAACTTTCCCAGGCCCGACACAACAGGAAACGCGACGGAACTAGTCGTCTTCACACGAGGCGGCAAAGAAGTTTCTCCCACGACTAGTGAGAGTAAATTTGCGTTTGAGCGCGCAAGGTTAGATTTGGTGGTTCAAAGACCAAACAAAAGGGGCAGTGCAGCAGCACCCTAGCCTAACAGGTAACGGGTAATCAACGGTTGCGTCCAGCATGGAGCGGTTGCTGAAGAATAGCTGAGGAGTGCAACCAACTTTAGGTTTCTGGTAGCCACTACTGTACACGCCTACGCACCCGCGAATACAACCGCACGTCGTTGTGCCTCGTACGACAGGCTACAACATCCAGACACATATATTTACCCACCCCCCTCTGTGCACCACGAGCCGTTTCGCAATGCAGACATAGCAAACCGTATGTAACACTACTGACAGTTACCCAGGCGTTTATCTTGTCCGCAGGACGCTACCGTGCCGTGCGTTGTCGAGGGAGAGCTCGGACGTTTCAGCACGAGCCCTTCCAAGATCGCGGACAGTATCAGCGAGTGTCTGGGAGACGTCAAACTCCTGACCAGGATGAGCAGCAAGGCAAAAGCTAGCCAGCTTATTGATGGTGCCTGAATATTTTTGCGGCGAGAACGGACAGCAGTGGGGGCCGATTGAAGTCGAGGGGGCTCGCTCCCACATTCCTTGTCCGATCAAAAGTTGCGGTCGATCGAAAGCTGCTGCTGGTTAACTCATTGATGAGGCAGCCACTAACAGTATCATGGCTCGGTTTCCGGACCGATGTGCCCAGAACGACTACCAGATATGTAATTTACTGGCAACGTGACCGGTCACTACTGCTCGCTGTGACGTGTGATAGTAACTACACGCATTGGGGAGAAAGGGTTGTGCGATCTGGCGTTTTCAGTTTCGAGTCTGGAGGGGATGTGTTCGAGAGACGCACCATCGGTCGGCTGGCTTGCTTGGCGTTGCTGCTATTCTCGGCCAGGAGGCAATCGCCTCCCAGCGACTCGCTCATGGTATCCGCGGTCTTGACAAAGTCCTTGCTTGAAAGACCCAAACCCCTTCTCGATAACATAGAGCACGCCACCCTCCTGCGGACAAGATGGGCGCCAGGTAAAAGCAAAAAACTGTCAGCACAGTAGTGTAGGCATACATTGTGTGTCTTGCATCTACTTTCCACGACAGAAATATCATTTCTACGGCACATTTATTTTCTAGCTGTCCTCCGGTCCGACCAAGCCAGTTGAGCAGACAGACGCCTTCAAATTAAACAAGATGCCACATCTCTCGGAGCCAGGAAGAATTGCGGGTGCACGGGGCCGCTATTGTGCGCCCAATTTTTCGAGGCTCGACACAACATGAAATGCGACGGAACAAACCATCTTCACACGAGGAAGGCGGCAAGTTTACCACGCCAGTCAAGACAACCTACCGCCTTTCCTGCAGCCAGCAAACGTGCACCTAGTCAGAACGACTTTGCATTTTACCACGCGCCGTTAGGCTTCGCCTTCAAATACGGACTAAAAGGTGCAATGCCGTGATACCCTAGCCTGACGGGTAACGGGCCATCAACGTTTGCGTCTAGCATGGAGCGCTTGCTGAAGAACGACGCACTGCAGAAGAGTACAGCGTGCCTCGTACGACACGCAACAGCTTCCAGACACGCCATGAAGACATACACTACACGTATGCACTACGAGTACTGACAGTTACTTTCCCTGGCGTTGATCTTGTCCGCAGAAGGGCAACACCTATACATTGAAGGGAGCCCTGATCTGGTCGCGTCATCGACAAGATATGTTTCATGTATAATACGAGGCCATAAGGTACGCGAATCGCCACTCGCCAGTCACCGGTCGCTGTCGTCACACGTAGGGTACACCAATCGCGTGCAGAGACCTCTGTTGCAACTCGCAAGCTCAGACTATCGACGCGGCAGAGGGCCACCCCAACATCGTGCTGGTGTGGCGGTGTCTCCCCCCTATAGTATGTGCCGTGGTGTGTCTCGGAGTCTACGCTCTGTCTCCGTGAGAGGGTAGAAAATCGGGGGCCTGCGCAGCCTGCTGTTCCTTTAAATACCCTCATCCGCCCAGAGGCCACAGGAGCAAGTTTCGAGTGCCTGCGCGTAGCCAGATCACAGCAACACCTGCACCAGACTACAATACCAGCAGCAGTAGCTTCGTCTCCGTCAGTCCGAGCTCCGGCCTTTGCCTGCAGCAGCGGACAAACCCCGTGCTTGTAGTGGCTAAGACGCGTTCCCCGCCAAATTTCAAGCAGCAGCAGCACAGCAGAAATATTGCCACATTACCACCCTGTCCAGAAATGTAAGAGAGTTTTCATACTCGTACTATACCCAAACAAGTATTAATAGTATAATAGTTATATTTTCCGGGCAGAATGGTAGTATCAGCACCACTCTGTCCGGGAATGTAAGAAATAATCGGTTTTGATAATAATATCCAAAGAGTCCTTACATTATCGGACAAAGTGATACCAGGTATCGTTCACGCGAAAAACTCAAAAACATTTATAAAACTCTCCCGGAGGAAAACATCCCGATCTCAAAAAATTTCCCCAGGTATAGGATCGGAGCCACAGCAGAGTAGTGCCAAGAGAGTACTGCCAATTGCCAGTAGACGAGGCAGTAGACGAGGCAGTAGACAGTAGATACTGGCCCAGTATTGAGCCCTACCACCTACCAGGTACCAGGTACTCGTATATACCAGGGCTTTTCGCGGGTCATGACCCGACCCGCGGGTCGGGTCACTTGATGTTCAAAATGTCACGGGTCGGGTCGGGTCGGGTCGGGTCGGGTCAGGAAGTGTTCAAAATGTCACGGGTCGGGTCGGGTCGGGTCAAGATTTTTCAAAGCTCGCGGGTCGGGTCAGGTCGGGTCAAGAGTTTTTCAAATCTCACGGGTCGGGTCGGGTCGGGTCAAGAGGTGATGAAAAGCTTACGGGTCGGGTCAGGTCATGACCCCCGAGCAGCGGGTCACTCGCGGGTCGGGCCAGCATGACCCGCGAGTTGTTTTTTGCTGACCCGCGGGTCGGACCCGCGCATTCGGCTCGCGGACCCGACACATGAATAACTTCCCGCTCTCTTACCCAAAGGCTTCTATCGTACCAATACTCCATAACACCCCTTTGGTATCATATTCAGACATCAAAACACCGCCAAATTCATATACGCATGCCCGCATCCATTCATACCCACTACAGCCAGGTCATACATCGCTTCGGGGCACTAAAATGAACATTAAATTGTTTTTCAAGTACCCACCTACGGGCCAGATCCGCGGGTCGAACCTTCGGGTCAAGATAAATGGTCTCGCGGGTCAAGGTGACCCGACCCGCATGAAACCCGTGTCTCACGGGTCAGTCGGAAAGTGGCGGGTCGGGTCGGGTCGGGTCAGGAGGTTTCGAAATCTCGCGGGTCGGGTCGGGTCGGGTCAAGAGATATTCAAATCTCACGGGTCGGGTAGGGTCGGGTCAAGAGGCTTCCAAAATCTCGCGGGTCGGGTCGGGTCAAGTCAACATATCTAATTTTTTTCGCGGGTCGGGTCGGGTCGGGTCAGCTGACCCGACCCGACCCGACCGAGGTTTGACCTGACCCGCGAAAAGCCCTGATACCAATCGCCATTCGCCGAAAAATCGAAAATTGCGAAATTTCGAAAATCTTAATCTTCTCCGTTTTTTGTTCTTGCATTTTTCTTTCGACGGTCAAGATCCAAGTGTCAACAGCGAGTACCTCGCCCGCGATCACGCAAACAGCCAGCCACGGAGGTAGCGGCAGCAGCAGCAGCAGCAGCAGCAGTGACTCACCGCGATCTCTGCCCTGTAGTACTCGAGAAACCCGCCTTCGCTTTAGGACAACGCGAGTCTATCTTGAAAGCCGCGACCACACGTTGGACCCATCCCCTCGCTTTCCTTGCGGAGCCGACGCTCGACCAAGCTCGGCTTTGCACATAGCCGAGCCCAGCCGGCCGCTCTTTGGAACCGGTATGTGGCGGATGCGAGGACGCCCGCAAGGTGTGCCAGCGGCCAACGGGGAGCAGGTCTTCCATGATTGCAGTGCTCTTTTCCTCGCGCTCATGGGGTTGTTTGAAGGGGTCCGATCGTCTGGGCTCATTGCAGTCAATCAAGGTCAGCAATGCAAAAGGCCGCTGTGCGAGGACGTTTTCGAAGGTTGGTGATGCATCGAAGTGCTGGTGCATTCTGGTTGTGAGTGGCCCATGTCTATGCAGGTGCTTCTGCGGACAGATGCATAACGAGCGTGGGCTGGGGGAAGACAGATAGGGCCTTCATCCGCAGGTTCTACAGTCAAGTGAGACTGAGAGCTCTCTCCCCGGGGACAAAACAAGCCCCCCCCCCTAGTAGACATCCCAACAAACATAATATGAACATCAAACTGTTGGTTTATTGCGTTTTACCTGCGATCTTCTCCATCTTTAGAGCATACCTGGTACGGTTTTGCCCGTAGCACAGGCGCGCCTAGCTAAGAAGTTCAGCATCTGGTGGAACGGAGCCGCTGTGCGTAAACGAGCTAAGGTTCTTGCTGCTGTGGGCACCAGAGGGGGCGGGCACAGAGTGAGCGGCCGTTTCATCCTCGAAGCTGTGGCACGACTTCCTAAAAAAGATTTTTTACCACAAGGGTGCTCGGCCGGCTGCTCCAAGCGCCAATTTTTACATATCAAAGCAAGCACAACCTGGAAGCAGGTGACGCATCCGTAGCACCCCCGGCGCTTTCGTCACGCCCAGCCGCCGAATCGCAAACACCAACACTAGGCAGAGGGTAGCGACCGGGATCCAACTTGGTCCCGACTTCAAGATTGCCAGCACCCAATAGATACGTTTGGGGAGAGAGAGAAAAATATAGTACACTCTAGGTACACGGAAGCAAGCAGCATGCCAACCAAGCGGGCCGCGCAGCCGGCGGCAATGCTAGGTGCACTAGCGGCGGTTTGCCTCCTGCGGTGCTCCGGTGCCTTTTTCGCTCATTCGACCGAGGCGGGGAAGGGGGCATTGCCCGGCAACAAGCCTACTCGTCGTGGGTCATCGGTTGCGCTCGAGGTGGTGGTGCCAGATGCCGAGCGCTCTCGTAGCACGGCCTTGTCCGCTTTCGGCGGAGTGAGCTTGGAGTGGGACGGGGCGGCGGACGGGACGGCGTTGTTCGGCGAAGCTGTGGGTTGGGCGAGCAGCAGCCTAGTGGCCGGGGGGCGCTCATCCGACGCCGATGGGGAACAAAAAGAAAGGGGGGTGATGACATCGGCCTTGGCCCAGAGGGGCGCAGATGGCGGAGGCGCAACGACGATCGAGGCCTCAGGCGCAGGAGGGACGGCGGCGGGGGGGGGGGGGGCGGTGGGGAAAAGGATTGCGCAAGGTACGGAGTGCTGTGGGAAGGGTCCTCCAGCGCGGTGATTCGGCAGGAGGAGGAGGAGGAGAAGGAGACCAGGTGCTGATTGTTTACAGTTACGAGTACGAGGATTGGGTAGAGTAGCGCAGCATGGGATACTACTGTAAAGCATGAGCACATAATGAGTTGGCTTGGATTTTTCAATTCCACACAAGCGCGCGTGTTTGTTTTCGAATCAGCAACAGTAGTACGAATGCAGCAGTGTCTTTGTCGGCCAAAAATCTCCACCAGTCAACAGCAAACACCCGACAGCGAGCAACTTGAAAAATACCTGAAAACTGTTTGGACACACACGCCCACTACACTACTGTACACTGTAGCAAAGAAGACATGGGGATCCCCTGGAGAAAACGATGCACCATGCATCGGGTTGACGTGTCTCGCGTGATTTTACCTACGTGCGTACAGAGTGCCGAAACGACGAGTGAGCTGTTGCACAGCCAACGTACATAGGCGAAACATGTGTAAAACGTCGCTGCTAAACTTCATTATAGTCAGATGGTTGTGGTCAACGCAAAAGCCATGTCCGTTTGTGGCTGGGGGTTTCGTATACCATACAGTAGGAAGATCGCACATATTTGTGTGAGCAATCTCTCGGCCCGTTTTTTATTTTTATTTTACTGGGCAGTCAAGTGTGATTGGTTAGGCTCATCGCCGTAAGGAAGGAGCAGAAGAGCGGCCCCAGCCATATTTATTCTAAACTTTGCGACGTCGTAATGCAGAAGCCCGCCAGAGTGAGGATGGGCGACAGACGTAAAAACACACAGTATATACCCTGGTACAGGATAGGTGCAAACACGACGAATATGACCGATTTGGGCCGGCGTTATCGCCACGCGTCGTGAGCAACGACATCTGGTATATAATCGTGAACTAACTATCAAGCATGATACCTGATAATGGATAATTCGGGGTTTTTCCTTCCGCGTGGCGTCAAACAAACAACGGGAGCAGCAGCAGGTGGAGGAGGAGGTGGCGGTGACGTCAGCAGCGGTGGCCTCCTCCCTGGGCAGCCAGGAACTGCTCACGGGCGGCAGCATGGTACCCCCGGTCATCGCGGCGCTGGACACCGTAGCCGTGGAGCTGTGGTCGAACGTGATGCCGCGAGACATGCCGCAAGACAACCCCCTAGGTTGTAGTCGGCGAGTTCTCATCCTCATGTCCGACACCGGAGGAGGCCACCGCGCGTCAGCCGAGGTCAGTGTTGTATGTAACTATTGCAGCCGCTGGTACAGCAGTATCTATCTTCTTGGTGAACTTGTAGCTACAGTTACCTTCTTCGCGGCACGCCCTTGGCATCACACAGGCTAAGTCATGCCTCATCCATGCGGTAAACAGTAGGCACCTTGTTTCTCAAGTACCAGCGGCTCCCTCCCAAGTGAACTGAACGACCCCCCCCCGCCGCCATCTGCTCTCGCTTGCCTGTCTACGTAGGCCCTCGCGGCAGCGTTTGACGCTCTGTTTCCCGGCATGGTCGACGTCGAGATCGTCGACATCTGGACCCATCACGCACCGCCGCCGCTTAACAATTTCGTCGGTGCGTACCAGTTCATGGCGGAGCACCCTCTCCTCTGGAAGGCGCTGTGGGAATACGGCCGATTCCCTCCGACTCGTATCCTGTCAAAAGTGAGACACCAGAGAGAGAGAGAGAGAAAGAAAGAGAGAGAGAGAGAGAGAGATAGAGAGAGAGAGAGAGAGAGAAAGAGAGAGAAAGCTCAGAAGCACCGTGTAGAATGTTTTGCTAACTTTTCTTGACGAAGGGGTATCGGAGTGTTGGAGTATACCATAATAGGTTGCGCCTTGCCCACGGCAAATGGAGAAGAGGTCTCACGGTTTCGTCCAGTTGCGATTACATGCGCAGGGCTTTTACAAAAAAATCGGATCATTCGTGATACTGTGGGGTTATTTTTTAATACTCGAGGTACATCTACAGCTAGTAGTATGCTGGTCTGAAACGAATTCGGAATGGCCCTTGCCGCAAGGTCGCTTGGTATTGATATTGATGAACCGCGGCAGCCTCCGACTCACTTCGTAAGCTGTTTGTTCTGTAGTCGCATGCATGTGCCACGGCGGCACAGTTGATCGCCATCCCGTAAGATGACCAATTCCCTTCGAATCCATTCCGACAAATTATTTGACATTATACCTGCACCTGGTACTCATTGCTTAGGGTATTCGTCGGATCCGTTCGAACGACCCGTTTAAACGCGGTCGCTTGCAAGCGAAGTAACCACAAGAAGCGTGATGGCGAAAGCCAAGACCATATGTCACCGCCGTCACCGTAGGAAGCACTAAGGCAGACAGCGACACGATAGATAAATGCGCTTACCGTTTACGCTGCACAGCAGTGCTGCACAGTGAATGGCCGCTGTTGCCGCCACGTCAGCATTGTTTCGCCGTCATTAGAGACGCCTCACGTTTCGCTGAACATGGCTCGGGAAGAGTGCTTGCGCCGAAGAAAATCACCGGCGCACCGGTACCGGCCCACCAGCAGTTACGAAGACACCTAACGCATGCATTTGTCGGGGCCTTTCTCTCTCTCTCAGGTGTTTATGAACATCCGGTGCCACAAGCGCTTCAAAGCCATGTTTGAGGCGTACAAGCCGGACCTTGTTCTGTCGGTCCACCCCCTGTGCCAGGAGGTCCCTCTTCGTGTGCTGAAGATGATGGGAGGCGGCACCAGACAGATCCCCTTCGTGACCGTGGTGACAGACCTCGGAGGGGCGCACCCCACTTGGTGAGCAAGCGTTACTTATTGGAAGGATACTATGCTTCGAAGTAGTACATTTTACGTGAGACCATAGTAAATAGGACCAACTATTGTTAGTAATAATAGCGAAATATATAGATTTTTGTGTGCGCCGTAGGTCCTATTTAATATGATCCCCCGTAATAGCAAGAATATATATACATATACCAGGTATAGATTTTCTGCAGCACAAAGTACTAAACATGTTGTTGCGAACAGAACGCCAAAGGCGGAAAGCTTTTTGTCTGGCCCCCCATTAAAAAAACAAATAGTTCTCCACGGACACCCCAATTATACAATACGTGTACATCGCAGCACCCTCCCCCTTCAACCCTCGCCCCGACCCCGACCACCGATCGCTTCCGTCTTTAAAACTCTTTCCCTGCCTCGTCCCCGCCGCTCCTTTGTGTTTTTACGGCACTGTTCGTCTTTTTTCAAGGTTCCACCGGGACGTGGACGCATGCTTTGTCCCCAGCGAGCGGCTCGCCATCCTCGCGCACAAGTGCGGTCTCGCCCCCGACAAGGTCCGGCTCCACGGCCTGCCCATCCGTGCGGGATTCTGGCGCGAGCAGTCGGCCAAGACCGAGCTGCAGGCGAAGCTCGGCCTCAAGCCAGAGGTGAAGACGTGCCTGGTGGTCGGGGGAGGGGACGGCGTCGGAAGGCTGGAGGCCATCGCACGCTCCGTGGGACGCAGGCTCGGGCAGGACGAAGAAGAGTCGCAGGTAGGTGGGAGGGCTGGAGCCAGGTCGGGGGAGGCGGGAGATGGGGGGGGGTGGGTGTGGTTAGCGGCTTATATCGAGAAGATGCAGGTGCTCACAGCGACAAGAGTACTAATAGTAGTGTATATGGGCGATGATTCGTCCCGACGCATTGTGAGCATGTTCTCAACAATCGCGCCATCTACTCCTGACCGTATCCTGCAGCCACAGTCTACAATGCGTTCACCAACATCGTTTATTTGCAGCAGCTACTGGATATTCCGAGCCGTTCTTTTCTCGTCGTCGCCCTAGTGTCGCTTCTTCTTTTTCGTTTTCCCTCGTTCAACCCCCCTTTTTTTGTCTCACCCGCTGCTTGCGCCGTTTGCGTTTGACGGCTGGCTGTGCTTTTGGTGCGATACCATGCCGTGCTTGGGCAATGGGGCTGGGGCGGTCTGCTAATCTCTTGCTCCTCTACAGGTGGTGGTTGTGTGCGGGAAGAACGCAGTCGTCAAGGCCTCCCTCGAGAGCGCGAGCTGGGCACCGAACGTGAACATGCACGTCAAGGTTAGCCAGAGAGCTCTATGGTTGGCGTTTTTGCTTTTCGAGAGGCGACAACAGCACCGTCCGTGCTTGAAAAATTCGGTTCAAGACATGAAGAGGCGGCGGAATTGATTTTCGATGTAACATTAGCATTTTTTTCGCGAGGTTTTCTGTCTTGGAAAAAACGAAGATAGAGAAGAAAAATAATTACCCGCAGTTCTCCTGTTGGTTCATTTATTTTTCAGAAATTAGCATTTGATCGATCGAACAATCTTGGATGATGTCTGACGCCACCCAAGGTACTGACGGTACAGCAGTTTCTTATCGGAGTGTTTTCAAGGTGGGATTTCACCGTGGGATAACGTCACACTACGTTGAATAAATATTCTAGGAATTTCGGGACCGGGTGATGTGGCCAATGAGTGTGCGTCCCAGAATCAATTCCCGGAAGGTGCCCGACAAAAGTTCGGCACGATCGGTGTCGCGGGAAGTTCTCGCATTTTGGTGGGAACAAGTCGAGTTGTGACAGCTCTGTATGTGAGCGCCGGCTAACAATGTTGAACCCTTTCATTTCGCTGTCGTTTTTCACGTACCGGTACCGCTACACTCTGTGTCTGTGTGGGCATTTGTCGGAAGAGAGCTTGATTCTATTTACTACCCGTCCCTTCTCGCCGTTTGGTTCGTCCCGTTGTCTCTCTGCATTTGCCGTTTGCTTTGATCCGTTATATCCTTTGCACCAAGGGGTCCGTCTCGAACATGGATGAGTGGATGGGTGCGGTGGACTGCATCGTCACCAAGGCTGGCCCGGGCACCATCGCGGAGGCCACGACTCGAGGCCTTCCCATCATGCTCAGCGCCTTCTTGCCAGGGCAGGAGGTAAGAGCGGCGGGGTTTGCCTCTCTCCCAGTGTCTAGTTGCATGTGCATCGAGTTCTAGAATATGTTTGGAGTCGTCATTCAATCATCGAACACAACGGAACCTCTGTAGTGCCAGCCAAAATAATGACAATAGTTGTACCAGCAGACGTACGCGTTCCACGATAGAGGTACCACATTTCCACCAAAATGTTTTCTGAATGACGGGGTTCCCTAACCCAAAATCGCCGGAATGCCAATCATGTTTCGAAAAACGACGTTTCTTTTTAGACTTGGGCGATGAGATTATTCTTGGGGATGCAATTTGATTCGTGCTGACGTCAGTTTTGGGGTGAGGTACGGAGCTCCTCAAGTGAGGAGCCTCAGAAAATTTGGGGGTGAACCTCTATCGTAGAACGCCTCAGACTCAGCAGCAACAGTGGTAGCAATGAAAACGACGGCGATGATGATATTGTTTTCGGTGGCGACGAAACAGAATCAACCGCTCTGTTCGTTCTTCTGTGCACTTTTTTCGGTTTCGATGACCCGCCGTCGGGGACCCTCCGGGGTGCGGCACAAACTGTACAAGGATGTTCTCCGTATGCGCATGCATGCGCGCGAAATACTGCGTGCTGAAGCTGCCACTTCGGACAAAACATGTGTTCGCACGCACGCGTCTGACAGTTTTACTTCCACCTGGCGTACCTCTTGTCCGCAGGAGGGCAACGTGCCGTACGTTGTCGAGGGAGGATTCGGATCTTTTAGCAAGAACCCTTCCGAGATCGCGGACACAATCAGCAAGTGGTTTCGAGACGATGAACTGCTGGCCAGAATGAGCAGCAAGGCCAAGCAAGCAAGCCGACCGATGGTGCGTCTCTCGACCACTCCTTCAGTACTCTAAACCCGAAATGCCACGTGCAGACGACAATCATAGCAGTTTCCCTCAGGCGCTATATCGATCAGCAGTCACCGGTCAGGTCGCCAGCCAGCTGGTCTTGCTGGGCACATCTGTCCAGTTATCGGCCGTGATCGGACGAGTATATAACACGAAAGCCAACTCGAGACCTTAACCACCCTGCCCCCACCGCTCGTTCTTGTGTACTTGTATACCGCGAACAATCCCAGGCCACGTTCGAGATCTGCGAAGACATCGGAAGGATGTTGTTCTCCTGGAAAGACTTTGTGCTAGAGAAGCCCGGACGCTGCACCCAGGTCTTCGACGCCTCCATTATAGAGTAACGTGCTTCCGGCGGTGTAGCTCGTTTTCGTGCTCGTTCTGTTGCTTGCGGCGACATATCTTCTTCTTTCTCGCAGCATGTTGTTTCGTTTTGCTCTTTCTTTTTGGACCTTTCTTGCTTGCAGCGATAGATTTAGCTCTTGCTCTGGAGTTATATTTTTATCTAAATTTGGTATTTTTTCTTCTCTTTATTGTACTTTCATTTTCCTTTTTCTCTTTTTTTTTTGGTTTCCCCCTTCGTTTCCTTTTTGCTGTTGCTGTTGCTGTTGCTGTTGTTTTAGCTCTGGCTTTAGTGCAATTTTTTATCTTGCATTGGGCAACACAGGACAAAGGTACAACACGCGGTGGAGCCAACCGCCCCTGGGCGTTCATCATCGCGCCTGTGTTGACCTACCTGCCTACTTGCCTACCAGGTATACCTACACCCGGCGTCCCCCTTACACCACAAGCCGGGCGAATGGGCACACAACTCCAATGCATGCAAAGCGGAACGAGCTTTTTTCGGGAGTGCACTACTATTAATAATCATCTGTTTTCACTCCTTCGATCCGACTGGGGGGTGATGACGATACTTCCGGGTTGCCACACGCTATGGTCGCGATGCACGCAAACAACAACAACAACAACAACAACAACAAAGCGGGCGCTTCCATACTGTTGGGTGAAATCATGACCTACTACTTATACTGCAGGCCGACGTTTTTTCGTTTGCTTGTCTTGAACACAATTCTATTCGGGGTTTCGCTTTGGTGGAGGGGGTGCTCCCAGTGTTGAGGTGGCGCCGGGGGCACAGTGTGTGAGCGGTCGGACCCAAGGAATGGATTGGGGAGAGACGATTCTCGTGCTGTAGCCATTTCAGTACTGGAGCCCATGATGGAAACATCGAAGGAGGCACAGAGGAGAGAGCGACATGCGCCGCCTTCTCGCATGCGGGTCACAGCCGGTGCTCGTAGACGGGAACAGCAAGCGCTAAGCTAAAGATCAGACTCTGCCCACCGTTGCATTGCTTTTCTTTCTAATTTTTGTTCCGTGCCATCTATTATCACTTTTCCAGCTCCCTCACTGCAGTAACTCAGATCCGGGGTCGCGCATGCATAGCGGGCACTCCTCTCTCCTCCCCACTACGGTGCCTTCATTTTTTTTTTTTTCACGGGAAGAGTTCACAGCGTTTTTTTTTTTTCCCTTGCACCAGTACAAGGACTCTCTGCCAGGTGCACAACACCCTCAGTCTAGGAAACAAAGTTGGGAGGCACATCCCCACAAGTCAATCACAACACCCTCAGTCTACGCACTGCTGCTACTGTATTCACAAGCAACTGCTCTCAACAGCATATTTAGCAGTGAGCACCGATCGAAAACGTTTCGGCCAAAAAAACACCCGAAAGAGTGTATACGCAAAAGGTACCCACAAAAAAACAAGGATAGCCTCCGTGCCGAGGTTGCGACCTTGCTTCTGCCGTCAGGAACACGATAAGCAGAGCTGCTACCGCTCGTTGCGCCTTTTCCCGGCGGCCGTGTTCCTGACCGGCACGTGGCCACCACCTGCTGGAGGCCCAGTCCTCGCGGCAGGAGTTTTCGCCTCCATCCTCAAAAGACCCTTGTCCAGGGCTCTTCTCGCCGACTGCAGCTGGAGCTCGAGGTGTCCGTTTACGTCGCACCCGGATTCCGTGACGACTATGCTCGACCTCCTGTCCCGATGAGGTCCGGTGCCCGGGGTGGTCGGAAAGCGGAAGCAGATGCGAGCAGAATCGAAATGCGGGATGGAGAGACAAGGAAAGAGCGGAAGTGGTCGATCGGGTTTTAGGGTGTTGGTGTTGGTGTTGTGGTTGGTATCGGTGTTGGTGATGTTGTTGGTGGTGTTGTTGGTGGTGTTGGTATTGGTTTTGGTGTTGGCGTTGGTGGTGGTGGTGGTGTTGGCGTTGGTGGTGGTGGTGGTGGTGGTGTTGTTGGTGTTGGTGTTGGTTGTGTTAGTGGTGGTGGTATCGGTGGTTTTAGTTTTGGTGGTGTTGGTGGTGGTGATGGTTGGGAAATCACGGGCGGGGGTGACGGCAAGATGCATGCCCCGGTAGGGTTGTACCTACAATTTCCCACACATCGGGCAGGAAAATTGGTTCCCATTTCATAAACTACCGTACAAATTCCAGGGCGGGGATGTTCCTGATATGTACCTGGTATGATATAGCTTATGTTGCCGCGTGGGAGCCGCATATCCTGCATGATCTATCTATACAGGATAGGTTTCCCGGGTTGGATGTGTACTTCTGCCGATCCTGCGTAACGTCTCGTAACGGCAGACAAGGATCTGGATTATTTATCCGTAGATGATCTATCTGCAGATGATCTATCTGTAGATGATATATATATGTAGATGCTTTATCTGTAGATGATCTATCTGTAGATGATGTATCTGTAGATCATATATCTGTAGATCATCTGTCTGTCTGACGTGTGAAAGCTTCCGAAGCTCCTCACTTGGCGAGCTCTCTACAATACGCCTCCTCCAAAACCCTTTTCTATACGCTTACTTAACCAAATGAACACCCACATGGCCAGAATTTTATGACGAACAAAACAGTACAATACGAAATAACCATTTTGTTAGCTCAATCAGAAGTCAGTCAGAAGTATTGCGTGGCTTCGCAAGACTAATCGGAAAGGCTACAAGAGTATGAAAACTATGGCATTAGTCTGATAATTGGGACAATTTCTCTTTTAGAGCAAGCGTGCCTTCGACTGTAATGGCGCGGGTATGCACTGCATCAAGCCGCCGACCTCTTACGTCCCTTTTTCTTGAAGAAAAGGCTTTTCATGGAGGAACAAAACAAAACAGTAGAGGAGAATATCTCAACCGACCCATGACATGAAACCTTACCCCCCCCCTCCCTCAGAAAGAAGAAAGAGGTGCATCAGTAGCCGGGAGGAGGAGGGAAAAGATGCGCAGATGTGCCCGTGTGGCAAAGCACTAGAGAGTTAGAACTCACATAGTAGGAGAATGTGAAATATATACGGAGGAACGGGATGTGTTAGAAGAGGAGATTAGGGGAATAGACGAATGTGACACGGAGAAGTTTGGTACACTAGATAGCAGCGAGAAAACGATCGCTATTCTAGAAGATAGATGGTGCCCGCAGGCGGCCAAACAGGACGGGGATAACATTAGCAATAAAGCTTCTATGGAATATATGGAAACGACGTAGTGAGCGCCGAATTGTGGGAGGTGTCTCTATTAGGAATAGGAACGGTGCTCCATCTCGAAAGGGATGCGCGGTCAATGGTCAAATGACTAAGGCGAGCAACAGATGAGTACCCCTCCCCCCCCCCCCCCTCCGCCCTGGCGTTGTAGGGATGCGAGGGTCTTTGGTCATACAACTACGGCCATGCATGACATGTATACGCCCCCCCCCCCCCCCCCTCTTTCCCTACCTCGCAACGAATCTTTACATCCTGGAGCAGCAAGCACGTGTACCTTAAAAACGTCGGCAATAATCACGCCGTGCTTTTAGGGTAGCTACTGTTTTTCTTCCCGCAATCGTTTTTTTCTCGGATGATGCTAACCTGCCAGGCCCCGACCGCGGCTGGTTCGCGCGTCCCCCAAGATGGCCATATTTCCGCAGGCATCGCACGCACCGGCAGACCCTGGGGAGGGGCATCGGACCTGCTGCGTGGCGTGTGATGTGTGGCATGTGGTGCGTGGTGCGTGCGGAAAATGGCTAAAATGAGCGATTTCCGGGATTGCCGATTGTTGTTTCATGTTTCGTTTCCTGTGTTTGTGGCTACGCGGAGAAAATGGGCAATATAACGAACGTTGTCCTTGGCACCACGACCGTTGGCCTACTGCTGTTGACAAGCAGATGATTTTTTTTCCAGCATACTGGTGCGTTTGTTGTCCGCGATACAAGCAGAGGAGGGCGACGAAGCGGGTTGAGATTTCGTTTGAGGGCGCGGGGGAAAGGCACTGTCATCAAAAACCAACGTGCAGGGGACGTCGCAGTATGTGTCGCTCGATTTTTTCGGGTGGTGTCCTGTCGCTCCTGCCGCTCTGTCGTCAGCGTTCGCGCTACTACTGCAGGATTTTTCTCGGAACATCACGTGTCGTCCAGAGGGTTCTCAGGTAGGTTTCCTACTAAATGACGCGTTGCAGCAGTCGGTCACGACGTCAGTACGATGAACCAACCCCAGTCAATCTTGGCACGAAAACGCAGATCTGAAAGAAAATGCAAGAGCAACACAGAAAAAAAAAAAACACCTTGTACGGTTACAAGATACCAGCTCATAGATCACGACGACGCCAATATTCCAGGACGTCATCCTGCGGCGAGTTCTGTTCGGCCGAGGGGCTCACCCCCTACGGCTCGATGTTTTCGCTACCGTTTCTCCAACATCGAACCGGCATACCGGCTGTCTATGAATGTGGCCCCAGCTGCAGCGTAAACCGGGGGCTGGACAAAAGCAAGACCGGGTGTCTCTGTAATCTTACCAGCGGCAACGTGCTGCGAGGAAGGCGGAAGTGGTGAAACCACCGACCCGACCACCGCCTGATCGTCTTCGAAACCTGCCAACCAAGAGTGGAGCGCTTGACGCAGCAGCCTAGACGCGTGCGCGCCGTATACCCTCAGCAGCAGCAGCAGTATACCGCGACGGCGAATGTCTTCCTTCCTCCTGGCGCGCACGACGCTCCGCGCCCATCTTCCGACGAAGTTAAAGCGAGAGGATGCAGGGGGGGAGGCAGAGCGAACGTTGAGGCTCAACTCCTTCGGGGCTTCAGGAGAATAGAAAGAAAACAAACGAATGGGTGGTCACAGTATCGGTCACATTAAGCGTCCTGAGCTGCTGGGGCAGGGTAGGGGGGTGTGTCCAAATTATAGTGTAAGGGAGCTGCGCCCCGCGAGCTAGGCCTTACGATGTTATTTAGCCGTCTGCACGCTCGCCCTATACATACTGTATACTCGTAAACATGTAAAGGCTGGTGATATTACACTTTTCGTTTTTCAACTACTGTAGCTATGCTGTAAGGAATCACAGAACGTTAGGGCTTGAGAAAGAAACGAACGATAAGACTCGAAGAAGCAAAGCAGCGAACGTCAAGATGTCTTAAGGGAGCTATACCGAACGCGCTCAGGGTCGAGAGAGCCAACACAACATGTGAAAACTGCACGGCGTGCTGCCGCAGGCTGCGAGTTTGAGCGAGCGGGAGAGCACTACCTTCTAAATGTGCGTTGACGTTTGCGGCGCTTCAAGGCCTCACGCCAGAGGCGGACGTGCTTTTCGCCGAGGCGATTTCGATAGTGCGTCCGGGCAAGACGTCTGCTTGTCCGACCATGCTCCAACCCCTCCAACAGGGCACCCCTGGGAGTTTGAAGCAAGAGGGCGACGGAAAGTATATGTGAATGAAACAGGCACACAGCGGACGGAGAGCGGACGCAGAGCACCGGCGCGGTTGACTCTCAAATTGGCGGATTCTCTTCACGGTAGTAAAAAACGTGGAGCTGCTTGAGGGCTCGAGAGAGTCCCCTGCAAGGAAAGTGAGAACTGGTTGTTTTTCTTTGAAAAGACAGGCTGTAGCGTAAATCCGAGGCGAAAGTAACCTTCTGGAAGTGTCGTATTGCGTCAGAAATGAAAAAGGATACATCCGCCCACGTGCTCGCAGCCCGTAATTTCATGCCGACCTTTCATGTTCGGAACAGGCCCACTCAGCCACCCACTCACCCGCCCAAACACCACTGGCATTAAAGTCGTCTTACGGTCACGAATCGGCCAAGGAGAACAAACATACCTTGGGTAAGTTGAAACATGGTGGGTGAGGTTATCCCCCGATAATTTTGGTCACCCCAGCTGCTGACCGCGAGCAACGAGCGGACGAAAAAATACTGGTAACTTGTTAGAGATGCCCCGACAAAGGAGTACGCGGCTTTTTTACGTACCCAGGACGGCGCGAGTGTGACACTGCGGTGTGTGTCGCGCATCACGAAAAAAAAAATGAAAGAAACAAATACCGCTGGGATGGAGCGTCTGGATGCGCGGACATCTTCTCTCGTGCGTATGCGCAGAGCGTCGCGTTTCTTCTTTGGGTTTTCTCGGCGAGCGGTGGGGGGTTTTAACAGAGATAAAGAAAAATAAGCGCAACAGCATCAACAACTGCAGTAGTCTTCAAGAGCTTCCGAGTGAAAAAAACGAGTAGGACGGGGAGCAAAAGCGGTGACGACATACATCAGCATGCAGCGTGCACCATGATGCATGCCCATGGAAAAAAAATAAGGAGAGGTTCGACTGCAAACGTATGACGAAAAGCGAGCTACCATCGCGTGGGGGTAGGGGTGTTAATACACCTGCAATGTTTCTGAGTGAGACCTCCTTAACTTGATGAACTCTCTCTATATATACTTCGTATATACAGTATCTCACCCAGAAATATGACGTTTATTAAGGCACATTGATACGCTCAATTCGATGAGCAATCGATACAATCCCATGGCCTAGCTATTACGGGGGACCAAAGTAAATAGGACCTACGGTACACACAAAAACCTATACATTTTCGTATATTTAATAACATTATTTGGTCCTATTTACTAGGGTCGCCCGTACTACGGGTGTAACGAAATTTTACATCGGGTTTTACACTTTCCAACTTCTCAAAACCAGTAGTTGGGGGTGGGGTATACAAGAGTTCCTCAAGCCAGGAGGAACCTCAGAAAAAAAAATGGTGCACCTCTCTACCTTAAGGTTTGGCAAAAAAAAAAAGTTCCATCCAGCTTGTCGTAGAGCATGCCGAGGTGTTCTACGACAGAGGTATCACATTTAGGGCAAAAACATTTCTGAGCCACCACAGCGTCCTGAGCGGGCATAATGCGTGGTATCTCTGAAATATGTAGCTTGTGCTCTATTTACGTGGGGCCGTAGCTAATAGGACCAAATATTGCTGCTAATAATTGTTAAATACATACCCTGGTAGGTTTTTATGTACCAGGTATACCATAGGTCCTATTAACTATGGTCCCCCGTAATATCATTGTTGGGCATAATACGTGCGTACGTACACGTACGTACGAGATGCGTGTAGCATCAGTCGTGTTCATATGTTCGTCCCTCTCTACGCCTTGAGGGGGGCCTATATAGGAGTCTCAGAAAAAATAGGGTGAGCCCCTATTGTAGAACGTCTCAGCCGTACGTCTATACGTTTACGGCAATCTCGCCTCCCTTTCTCACCACGTCTTTCGGATGATTCGCTCCCGACGAATCCGCACGGCCCGGCGCCACGACACCCACGCGGTCCGCAGAAGAGACGCGGAGACGGTTTGGCCGACACGCCGAGCGGCCGCGCGCGATTTCTGCCAGGCTTTGAGACGGTCGAAGGCCAGTCGCTGGAGCCACGTGCGGAGAAGAAGGAGCATCGCTCGCTCAACGCCCCACGTTGAGTTATGCTTGAAGGGCGGGCGCGTTCGCGTGAAAAAAAAAAACATTCAGCAGTGGATGGGAGGGGCGGGGGGGGGGGGGACTAGGTAAGACCCGGAGTTTCGGTCAGCTTGCGGACAACACCCTATTATCTTATTGTGTAAAAAGAAGGGTGCCCATGATGGTTGGCCTATGTTGTGTTGTACATACATACTTCGTAGAACAAGGGTGTCAGGGTGAAACTGAGTATAAATATCGATTTAACGATTCGTGCAACACACCGGGAATACAAGTGCTATGTAATAGCCGTGATTGACTACCGGGTATGTAAAAGGGGAGAAAGAGGCGCCCTCAAGCGAGTCTACACACGCAAGGCAGGGAGGGAGGGAGGAGAAATTATTTGGCGAGAGAGTGATGGTATTCCGTAGATTTTCTTTTCAGCTTTTCGCTTTACGTACACCGCCGAAAACGGGGCACGACAATTTTGGTCTACGCTGTGGGAACGTTTTTTCGCACGCTGCAAATTAACCCATTAGTTCATGAAGGAACGACCATCATTACGGGGGACCATAGTTAATAGGACCGAACATTGTTAGTAAAAATGGTCAAATATATAGGTTTTTATGTATACCATAGGTCCTATTAACTATGGTCCCCCGTAATAGCAGCGCTGTCATACGAGCTACAAACAGGCGCGTGTGTGTCCGCATCGTATGCCACCGCTACCACCTCCTACCTCGTGACCACAGAGCTTGTGTCTCTCTAGAGTGGAAAATCAGCACGGACACTGGGGTGTGCTGGATGAATGTCGACGGGTAGAAAGAACGGTTCAATGTGAAGAGCACAAACCACGTGCCACACACACACCCGGCGCAGGAGAACGAAGAGCCTCCACCGCTCGAAACACGCCGCCCTCGTGCGCTCCAAGCGCCGGGTCGCTCGCACCGCCTCCCTCCACCGCTCGATCCCAGCCGCAGCAAGCCGCGCCTCCCTCCGACGAAGCAGACGAAGGAGGCGAACGCCCCGCCGCCTCGCGAACCCTCGGTCGACCCCACGCTGCTGCATGAGCAGTGCCCACGCCGTAAAAGTTTTGTGGAGAAGGCCTCGGCGACGCATGCCGAGGAGAATGAAAAGCTTCGGGCGGAGTAGGCGCCGGGGAGGAGGGGCTGCCTTCCAGCGACAGAAGAAGGCGATCAGGACCCGCCTCCTGTGTGTGTGTGCGTGTGTGTGTGTGTGTGTTTTTTTACGAGATAGTAGAAAAGCGGGCGGGAAGTGCGGTCGGGAGGGTCGACTATACACGTATCCAGCGGGTCGAATCGGAAGACAAAAGCCACGGGCGGGGCAGTGTCTGTCGAAAGATGTTGGTTAGAAGGAAGGGTTCATGCTGGGTCTCGAGCCCCAGCATACCATGCTCAGAAGCGGACGATGTACCCACCAAGCTATATAGTCAGCTCTGAGTGAGTAGAGCGGAAGTGATCGTGCTACGACTCGAACCCACGCACACCATGCCCAGAAGCGGATGCTCTACCGATCAAGCTATAGTCAGCGCTGACTGAGTGGGGTAGCACAGTAGGTCATTCCTCGTAACCAACGGAAGAGGATGCACGTGCGCTGTTGGGCGACACCAGCTTGACGGTGTTCAACTTCTTGCGTATTCTAGCAACGCCTCCCTTCCTTCCCCCCAGCAAAAAATGAGGCAGGAGGACACCTGCCGAGGGTCGAAGGCATCCACGCCCTAGCCTTTTTTTTTCGTTCCCGTACTTCGGCAAGAGAGAATGTACCGATGTACGCATTGACGAGATATTTCGATGTGTGTGGTGCCCAAAATCTCAAATCTCGTTGATTTTCAATCACCAAAACGAGGGTAAAAATGGTACACTGCATACAGTACTTACTGGCTGTCTAATAAGAAACGGGCATACTGGCGCAGGCTAGATTTTTTATTCGAGCAGGGGTGTACACCATACTACTGGTAAGTTTTAGCATAACCGCTCCCGAATTTCTTATTCCCTGGATATCTCAGGCTGAGTTTCTTATGATACTCTATTTCTTATTGTCAGACGGCCGGCACTGTAGTTGCTGTAGTGTGGTCGTTGTCTTTACCTCACGCTCCGAGCCAAATGTTCTAGGACCCCTGTCAGTACAAGACCGGACCGTCGCGCTAGGCGCCTGCAGTGCCAGCCGTCTACGAAAGCGTCGACCCGAGAGCGTCCGTCGGCCGTCAGCGATCCCGACGTGAAAACTCCCTGGTTGATGGCACCTGATCTCGCGAGGCGGAGGCTGCTCACGAAGTTCTGCCTGTCTGGGTCGGACGCGAGGAAGACCTGCCGTGAGGGCATCAACAGGTTTTACGAGACCACGTATGGATAAATATGTACGTACACTGCTTAGTTCTTGAGTCGTGAGTTAACAATTGAAGTACTGCTGGCATAGTTTGCGTGTCGGTTGTCTGAAGAATAGTATAGTACGATCCTGAACGCCCATTGGAATTTGGTAAGTGGAAACCACATCGAGCGTAGAACGCAGAAGGAGAATGCGAGCGGCGCTGGGAAAGGCGTGCTAGTATACTCGCGTTTAACCTAAGAAGCAAAAACCTCCAGTTAGTTACCGCTAACTACAAATGGCTCCACGTTCAGTGTGTGAAGGAGTTACCTGTGAAGGAGCTGCCGGGGATTAAATATCGATTGATTCCGCAGCCCGGGGTAAGTAAAGTAAGCCTTGTAACTCCCCCCCCTCCCTTGGATCTGCGGGACCTTTGGGACGCGTTGGTTGACAGGTCTCCCCCTCAGAACCGCAGTCCCGTTTGGGGACAAAACTACTTGAAATTTGACTGGTTTGTCCCCAGAACGGGACTGCGGTTCTAAAAGGGTTAAAGTAGAAAGGGCGGCTGAGCGCCTCTTCAATACGAAACCTTTTCCCCCCTAAAACGATTGGTATTCTCCAAAGAAGTTCGTACACACCAACGTTAATTATTAATGAGCGCTTCTGGTGAGATACATGTTTTTAGTTATAAGCAGCACCATGGCGCTTGCCCGGCAATAAAGTTCGACTCACAATATGCTCGTACACGTTACAGAAGTGATACTTCTGCCCGGCAAGGCTAGCAACGACGTCAATAGTTTGAGGATTGTCTGCCATATACCTCTGTTGCTATAGGGCTGTGACTTGCCTTACTAAAAGTTGCCGAAGTACATATTGTTATGATTTTTTTTGTTTCTTGTTCCTACGTCTTGTCTTCGCCCTTCTTCTCTCCCTCCCTCCCTCCCTATCCTGTTGATAGTTGTACCTCAGATCCGAGGTCACATATCAGGCTCTCCTCCCCCCTACCCACTACGGTTCGTGCCTTCATTTTTATCGCGAGAAGACTTCAGCCCCTTCTTCCCTTGTCGATTCACGTCGAATTACGCCTGTACCCACGCTATTGTACGCGCTCTATTCGTATGCAACAAGTCCTTGTATACCTGGTACTTACGTACAGGTACGAATTACATGCGTAGTTTCTGTACGTTCCTCGCGGTAAGTTGGGGAGT
This sequence comes from Nereocystis luetkeana, assembly GCA_031213475.1. Taxonomy (NCBI): domain Eukaryota; class Phaeophyceae; order Laminariales; family Laminariaceae; genus Nereocystis; species Nereocystis luetkeana. The sequence goes on from JARUPZ010000031.1 coordinate 3,038,649, forward strand.
TCTGCGTGTTTGTAGGTGCTCCTGTGGCTCGCAATGTTTTTTACATCGCGAGGAAAAACTTGAAGGTCAGTTGGTTGGCTTACTTCGCCAATTGTTAATACGCGTAACAACTACCAGGTATGAATAGCCGCCGACGTTCAATGATCCACCTTGAGCGCTCTCGCAGCTACGCACGCTACTCGTAGTACAGTTTCATACCATACTCCTCGAGTAAGTATGTTATCTTACGGTGGAGTTTTCGTCGTCCCAATCATGCCCGCCGTTGACACCGTGGCAGGCACCAGCCGGCTTCCACGCGCACGCCTTGGTCCACGGCATTGGGCGTATGAGGGTCGCCATGGCTCCCTTTCTCTTGGGGAACAGGTTGCCATTTTTGTCCGCTATTGCGTGTCCTGGCACGACTCGTGCAATGGACGTCGCCCCATATAACGCCATACGTGCAGGCTCTACAATCCTGTAGAGGCCACCCGTATCGTCGTGCCCTACCTACAGTAGTAGAACATTGGCAACCGTAGAGCTGCAGCAGTATTATGTACCGCACAGAGGTCACACCGGAGCTTCCTCGTGGCTATCTGCAGAAGGGAGGACGCCCGCGTGCTCAACCCAGAACGGCACTTCGCTTCGATGTACGTGCGATGAGTTCCGCTGTGATGGTATGATAAGGGACGCAGAGCCGGAGGAGGAGGAGGAGGAGGGGAGAGAACACACGTCGGTCCCAGAAACATACCCCGATACGTGTGAAAAACGGATGCCAGAGGATACCATGCACCGCACAAACAGACAGAATCGCACCCGTACTCGTGCGTACAGCGTCGTAGACCAGCACAGTCCAGTATCCCACTGATATACGTACCACCTGATACGTGGTAAAAACTGGTATTAATAACTACCAGTACCAGGTATCTGGTACGAAGTATCCACGATCCACGAAGACGAAAACGCGAAAACGAATCCGTTTTTTTTACGCGGCGGAATGCATATCCAATAGACTACCGTGCCGATTCGGGAAACGATTCAAGTTACGCCGCGCGGCCCAACCCGAGACCCGCGACCAAACGACGCAACTGGGCAACACAGTAGTACCCACGGCCGAAGGCTCCCGGTACTCTTGAGACGGAAGGCCTAGCTGAGAAACAGCACTCAAGACTGGCACGCATAAAGTGGTCGTCACAGCGACGTGTCGCGGCGTGGGGTGTCATTGCTCGGCGGATTGAGATATGTCGGGGGAAGTAGGAGTGGATGACGAGGAAGAAGGAGGCAAGGTTGCGCTTCCACCCCGCATCGTGAGCGACGACGAGGCGTGCAGACAGCTCAACCAAGAAGAGCTGCTGACTCGTGTCAGGTACCTAGTGCGCCCGTCTATCGTGTAGGGTTATTTTAAGCTTTGTCAGTAGGAGTTGTTAGGGCCTCTCTCTCGTGCCTATTTTGTGTGCTGTGCGCACCTCCGCGAATATGTCGCCGTTCTTTGCTTGCGCCACCAGTAATACTCCTCGTGTACCTGAGAAGCATCGTTGTCAGTGTCATGTTCGAGTACCTGTACGGCCTACAAGTACAGGGTATCAGGTACATATGTGCAAGTACAAACCGTCTGTAACAGCTCGAAACATATCACGAGCAGAGTGTGGCCGCCTATCTTCTTTGTCGTCGAATACATCCTGAGTACGTACGTACGCGCCCGACGTATCACGCAGCTAGCTTGCAAAACCAAGGTTCAGTATGATACGTAACAGTACCAGTAAAAGGCACAGTTATGACGTCGAGGATTTCGTCGAAACTCATCTTTGCAAGCTGAACATACTTTTGGTATAATACTTCGGTCCAGGGTTATAATTAGGCGCACCACGGGCCGGTGTACGTGGTGTACCCCCCGCACCACAAGCCATACGCGAGGTGGGGCCCTCCGCCAGGGGTCCCCGGAGGGCCATCGGAGCCCCCCGGGAGGGCCGTCGGAGGCCGCTGCCCACGTAGGGCCCGCCGGGGGGCACAATTTGGGCATCTACACGTTAATATACTCAAGAGGTGTGCGTATTTACCGGCAAACTTTTGAACTGAGATCTACTAAAAAAAGACAAGTTATTAGCAATAGTATCACAAAACAATTTGACATGGACGTGTCCAGGAGCATGGCGAAAGGTACCTCAAAACGGCGAAAAATACCCCTAAAAACGTTTTGCCTCCCATATTTTTTTTGCTCCTACGCCAAAAGATAGTGCGGAGCTCAAAAACAGATAGATGTGCGGCAAGCCGCACATAGCCTTCGGCGGATCGTGTGCTACGCGCAAATTCTGAACGAAAAGTGTCCGCTGGCCAACGCAACGTTTCATCACCTAATTTTAACCCTGCTTCGATCATGTATGTATGCACAATTAACCCGTACTACTCGTAGTTCAAGCGAGTGACGGACGATAATATATTATAAGACTGCAATACGCCGATGGCTGACCTCTCTCTCAGGAAGATGAACGATGACCTAGAGGCGACGCAAATCCCCCTTCACGACGTTCCCGTGGGCTTGGTCGTCCAAGCCCTCTCGAGGGAGAGGACAGCGGTGAGAGCCTGGCCAGCCCGGAGATGGTTTATTTGTGTCCTTGCTTCGATATCGTGCCCTCCTGTCCGTGGACGGGAGGAGTCGTAGAGGGAGCACATTGCAAAATCAGGAAAAGGCTGTCTCCCGGAAAGTATCAGGCTCCAGCTGGGGTAACACGTACCAGGGTACTAGGCATCGGGGTAGCTCAGTAGGTAACACCTTTACACACCTCAGCACAAAACGTCTATATCGCGGTAACAAGATCGTCCAGTGAATTTCCAATTAGGATTGAAATCCAGGGGAGGCGCGTCATGGATGGGGGGGGGGCGGGGGGGGGGGTGGGGGGACGAATGGCAAACGGCTTGGGGAGGGCATATCAAGTGCTCCGGATTCTGGGGCATACAATAACAGCAGTAGCAGTACGAGCCGGTGGTGTTGTGGTGGTACGTAGTGACTCGTATTTCACATCGTTCAGTGAACACGAGTCACTACATACCACTACGCCACCACTGCGGCTGGTACAGCTGCTGCGGGTATTGCATACCGCAGGGTCCAGAGCAGTCGATGCGCCCTCCAAAAGCAAACGGTTCGAGGAGGGCGCACCGCGTGCTCCGGTACCTGAGGTACGCAATAGCAGCACTAGCGATACGAGCCGGTGGTGGTGCGGTGGTACGTAGTGACTCGTATTTCGCATCGTTCGGTAAACACGAGTCATTACGTACCACCAACACCACTACCAACTGGTGTTGCTGGTGCGGCTACTGCATACCTCGGGATCCGGAGCTCTTGATGCGCCTTCCCTGAATCGTTTCCCTTTGGCAACCTCCCCCCCCCCCCCCGTTCTCCGCCTCGGTACACGCCTCCCCCAAAAATGCGTTCCCCCTCCGTAATGTTATTGGGTACCTTCGTACGTAGTGCTGGTATTTTTTTGTGTATTCCCCACATCTGTCCGTAAATGTATTTTTTTTTCGGGGGTGACCATATACCTGTGTCAACGAAATGACAAAATTCCGCGTTTTTTGCTTGGTGTTTATTTCGGATTGGTCTCGGGGCGGTGCGTACGATTCGTGGTAAAACTATCTGATACCGGGTACAGTATAATGGACCCACGAATAAGAACCTGAAACAAGAAACTATGACGCACGTTTCGGGGGGGCGCTAAGAAAGTCGGGTTAGGAAAAGTCGTGCTCAGGGGCGAGCGCTGCACTAAATCCTGAAGGCATGCAATAGCCTATGCTCAATGTTGTTCAAGGATGGTCTCACACCACCAGGTAAAGTTTTAGGTCTTGCTCATATTAGGTGTGTCTTATTAGAGATTACTCCTTTTACAGTAGTAGTCAGTGCCGTCTAGTCACTGCTTCATAACACAGAGTTACCTGTTACAACGTAGCTTGTACTAAAGTACGTAGACGGTACCCATAGTTGTTAGAGAATGAAACTTATCGGTAACCATCAAAGTCCTTACTCGATAATACTAGAAGTCATCTGGTATACACTTCCGCATTTCTAGTACAACAACCATCTTTCTAGTTTGTTGGTTGTCGTTTGTCGATACAGCAGGATACAGCAGTAGAACCTGTCTGGTACTATCCAATACTGCTGTGCACTCGTACACGTAGCAAAATAAGTTTCAATATCATTAGTATCGTGGATATGTAGAGCAGCACATGTAGTACGTGCGTACTGGTAAATCATTGAGAAAATATCTTCTGTGTCCCTCCGGGACCTGTAACATAGTACCTGGTATTAGTTTTGGTCGAAGTAGCAACACACCAGGTTACACAGGGTCATGAGTACGTACTCTCAAATGATATCGGTGGTCACAGTAAAAATCCTCTGCTGTTTATTTAGACGATTTCAAGGGATTATCCTTGTTTTGTTTTGTTTTTGAACGGATTGTAAGGATCTGCCTTTGCGTCTTCAAGCTGTGAGCGCACACGCGCACCGCTGCCCTACCAGCTCACTCTAATTTGACTCACCATCGGCTTCCATCTCCAGAGCAAACCAATCAATCAACTTGGGACCACCACACACCCTTGTCGTCTTCTCCTCTATTGAAGCTTGTCGTACAAGTACACCTATAACCGTGACTGTGATTGCCTCGAACATCGACTGTGTTTTCAACGGCCATCGGCAATCGATTCTAGGCGTACACATCAGCTACGAGCTGGAACACACGTCGATCGCCATAACCTGGTAGAAGTACGTTTTGTTGTCGAGTCCAAACTGTGCTGATTGTCGCGATACCTCTGCGATTTTGCCTCACGATCTTTGCGTTCATGTCTGCATCCCGGGTATTGTCGTCTCTCTCTCGTCTCGGTTGTTTCCCTCGTGTGGAAACAGCTTACTTGCCTCTATGTGCACAGCAAGTGGTTGATTGAGGATGCGCAGGCGGTTCCCTATTAAGGTAGGGTGGATCCTACCCGCCAAGCCTTCGATCGATGCGAAAACGGAATCTGCAATAATATTACGGGTGACCATAGTTAATAGGACCAAATATTGTTCGTAAAAATGGTTAAATATATACCCTGGTAGGTTTTTTAAGTATACCATAGGTTCTATTAACTATGGTCCCCCGTAATACGAATAGTACATTTTGTCAGTATCAGGCACCCCGACATAAAGCGCAAAAGGCGATGACGCGTGCGCCTCGACAGGGGGGAGGTACACCAGGTATATCACTTTCTGACTGCCTATTGAAGTAGAGGGGCTTATAGCTCCTATTTTTCTCAGGCTCTCCACGCGAGGGCCCCTCTATCCCACCCAAGCCGACTAAAAACAAGAATCGGGATGAGAATAATCGCAGGGCTTTTACGGGTATGCAACGGCAACCAAAGTAAAACATGAAATGGCATTCCAACGATATCGACTACCAGGGTATATGGTTCCTCTCAGTGCTCTTGGGGAACCCCCATCAATCATAAATGTTTCGGCCGAGAACAACTACCTATGTCGTAGCACGGCTCTAGTGACTAGCAATACACTCCTCAGCTGAGGAACTACTCAATAAGGCATGACCCTTGCAACACATGCCACGATAAGACGTGACCCTTATAAGGCATGCCACAATATAGCACGACCCTTATAAGGCACGCCTTATGGTTGCACACTATGAATCGGCATACACCTGCTGGCCATGGGATTGTTTATGGGGTCCAAGCCCACCAATCTGGGCGGAAATAAAACGACCGCCTGGTCTTCGTGTTAACGTTCTTTTCTCAAAGTCAGTTTTGGATGCTGCAGGTGTGTTCAGGTATGTAAGCTAGCTCGTCAAAGTGGGAAACAAGCCTCAGGAAAAATAGTCAACACGCCTCCTTTCAGGGGATGATTATATATGTCCCTGACCCCATCACACAGGAGTAACGAAGTACCGTAAATAGTAAAGAGCGTTGAGCTCACACAGGGGTGGTTTCGATCGTTTTTTCAGCGCTCGTGTTTTTCTCGACAACAACGGCAAAGGGTGCTATGGTAAAAAGTCGAACATTCGTTTTATAAAAAAAAGTTGAAGAGGTTGTATTTTTGGAAGGCTCCCGACCAGGTCTTTTCCGACAAACACGTTTGTTCGGTATTGGCATCCTTAGCCTTCCCTTAGTTCTGGAAAAACAATCGCGTGCTGACAAACGATCGCACCCGTGCACATACTCAATGCTCTTCACGGTACTGGCAGACTACTACTACTACTACTGTTACTACTTCGACCTACTACTACTAGTATTACGGGGGACCATAGTTAATAGGACCTATGGTATATGTAAAAGCCTATATATTTTACAATTTTTACTAACAATTTTTGGTCCTATTAACTATGGTCCCCCGTATTACTACTAGTACTAGTACTAGTACTAGTACTAGTACTACTAGTACTACTATTACTACTGCTACTACTACTACTACTACTACTACTACTACTACTACTACTGCCGCTGCTACTACTACTACTACTACTGCTTCTACTACTACTACTACTACTACTACTACTCCTACTGCTAATCCTACCACGGTCGTGTGCGAGTATAATATGCATGTAGTCTAGGGTGCAAGCGCCGTTTTTCTGCTATATATACGGCACACGTAAGTACCTATTACTACTTCTACTGCTGGTAGTCATAAGCTCCTGCAAACTTATCATGCGGCGATCCGATTATGTACGTATGTATGTACCGATATCTACAGAAATTTGAACGCACAACACGCAAGGCGTATCATCTACTATTAATACCATCCCCGAACTGAATGCCTACTACAAAACTCCCCCCAATCGGTCTCGATGCCCCATCTTCTCTCTCTATCTCTCTCTCTCTGCCCCCCCCCCCCCCCGCCCGCCCCACGCCTCGCCCCCCCCCCCCCCCCCCTCCCGTCTCTTAACCTCTCCTCTGGATAATACACCTTGTTTGACAGGCATCGTGGTCCCGGCTGTGCCAAGAAGGGGGAAGACCGAGCGTCGCAGCGCACATCCGGCGAGTTATCAGGACCACTACTACCACCACCACTAACAACACCACCACCAGCAATAACGCTAGCGGTTGCGACTATGGTCGTCTCCGTTCCGCCCCTCCGACGTTTCGCTCTTCTCTGGGTCAGCGCCCCGCTCTCACGTGGGAGGGCGAGTACCCACGGTGTCGCTATCGGGCGAATTTTAAGCCCCCAGTTTTTGACGACGAGCCTTCTGACAGTAGCGAGGACGAAGAAACTCAGGCCGCTGGAAAATGAGTTCAAGCAATAATATCGCTGTGTATTTTCATCGTATTGTATGCACATGGCTCGTGTTTCGCCTGGTGTATCGTGCATCGTGTTGATTCTTCGGCGGGCCAACGACGGATCGATGGATTCCCACGGCTGAATACACGCAAAAGAGCTACGTACGTACTTGCAGGATTTCGTGTTGGTATGTGTTCCACTTGCACGTACGTGTTGATTCTTCGGGCCTACGGCTGTATACTTATCCCCTTTAGAACCGCAGTCCCGGTTTTGGGGACAAGCCAGTCAAATTCCAAGTACTTTGTCCTCAAAACAGGACTGCGGTCCTAAAAGGGTTAAAAGAGCTACGTACGTACCCGTAGGGTTTTTGTCAGTACATGCTCCACCTGTGCTGTGCACGTGTTGGTCTTCGAGCCAATGAGAAGAAATCACCACGTACTATGAAGACATATACGAACTTGTACGTACATTCATCATACTATGTAGGAGGCATAAACTTGTATACGAAGTGCTCCTATCAATCGTATCGTAGGTAGGGATACTCGTTGTCTTGATGTGGGGAGTATATGAGGGTCAAAGCGATCGCATCGCGGAGGCACGCCGAAAAAAGGGAAACTAATTCGTTGCCGAAAATGTACGCACAGTGATGATGATGATGATGCTGTTTGTTTAGACTCGTACGAACTATAGCGGAATGCCAACGCGGAAGTTACTGCTTGTGTATAGCTGCTGCTTTGTTTGGGCCGTCGCTTAGCTTACGAGGAGAACATGCCTGATACGATAAAACTGTTCGGTGCTGTCCCTCACGGCAAACACGTGCTATTAAACACGTGCTATTACGGGGGACCATAGTTAATAGGACCTATGGTATACATGAAAACCTACCAGTATATATTTAACCATTTTTACTAACAATATTTGGTCCTATTAACTATGATCCCCCGTAATACTAATAGACCATACAGAGATCATAAAAATCCCGACGAGGAGAAAATGCACATCTCGCAGATCATCATAAATACATGGATCAATACCTTTTATGTCCAGAAAGGGGCTAAGATGAAGACGCTCGAGATCGATTGGAAACTAATTCACATGTATGTGCGTTTTGCAAGTCACTGAGGGGGGGGGGGGGGGTACAGGAAAGTGAATAATCCCGGGGGAGACAGTCACTATTATGTGAGCGGTTTGGGACCAGATTCTGCGAGGATCGGAGTTTCCTTGTGACTGCGGACAGACAGACAGACAGACAGACAGACAGACATATTTGCAATTACCGCAACTGAGACTCAGTTCTACAAACTGAGAACTACGTATAAAAATGGGAACGCTCACATCTTGTGACCAAATACTAAAAAAACATGGGATACTAGGGACCATCGGTCGGAAATTGATTGTCGTGTGTGCACACCGATTGGCAGTGTCGAACCACGTGTGCATGCGTTGGCAGTCGTCGATTCACGTGCGCTTAGCAAGTCACCACCACCGGGTGGGGGGGGGGGGGGGGCAGGATCCGAACAATCCCCAGAGAAGAACGCGCCTACTGTATCACACTTCTTTACGAATTCCCCCGATCGGTTGGTTACAACCAAAGATGCTACATATTCACTAGGAGACCGCAGTTCGACCCTTTGACTCATCGCCCCTGAGCCCTGGCCGCCCCACACTAAAACTAGCATAGTAACGCCAAGAGCAGGCCTTGACGCCCCCCAAAAACCTATCTCCATTGTAACATAATTAGTTACAACATTCGCAAGATTTTGTCCAACAGGGTATACATACTGCGGGGTACCTGGGTACTAACCGTGGCTATTCAGGCAATGCTCGAGTAGGTACCCGGGTATCATGCCCCCCAGAGTATTAGATACTCGGGTACCCCCCGAGTACACGTATGGATACTCGGGTACCTCCCGAGTAAACGTATACCTACCCGGGTACCCCCAGAGTATTTCCCGGAGGGTATACACCCTACTGAGCACGCCCGTAACACATTTGTTGGAAATCGTAACACTGCCGAGTACAACCAACACGACCCGCGCCCTCCGCTCGGGCCTGGAACGCCTCGAAGGCGGGGCTCACCCCCTTTTCCACCCGTCCCCGCGCAGCAGAACTCGAGAACTCATTTTTGCCTCTTCATCCAGCCGACCCCTGAACCCCTTCTGCCGTGTCGACCCCTGTTGCTCTCCGTCACGGAACACCAGCACACTCAGCCGAACAAGGCCAACGCCGTACCCCAACGCCCTGCTGCGGCAGACACAGCCAGCACGCCATCAACCCTGTGTCACGCCACGCCACACCAGTTTCCACAACCACCAGTTTCCACAACCGAATATACCAGTTTCCACAACCGAACACACCAGTTTCCACAACCGAACACACCAGTTTCCACAACCGAAACACACCAGTTTCCACAACCGAATACACCAGTTTCCACAACCGAACACACCAGTTTCCACAACCGAAACACACCAGTTTCCACAATCGAAACACACCAATCAGCCCCCCGGCAGCAGGCAAACATGCTCCGTGAGAGGACCGCGGTTTGACCCCTTCCTTGGCCGACTCGTCCCCTTGCACTAAAAATAGTATTTTAAGACGAATTTGACCTTGACGCGCCAAAAAACAAACACTATCCTACGTAGGATTAGCATATTTTTGACACCCCAAGAAAATGGGCACGACCGCGACGATTTGGGCCGCCCTAGCCCAGCCCTAGCACTAGCCCCAGCCCAAGCCAGGCCAGGTCAGGCCAGGCCCCATCTCATGAGGAGGTCTCGAGGGCTGCCGGTACAGTGGCGCGGTCACAAGCCAACTGCGCCACCTGCACACGCAGCTTCTCGAAGTTCTGGAGCCACTTCCTGCGGCGGAAGAAAAAACAGAAAATTTCACGCGCAGCAGAAACACGAAAAAAAAAAAATCAAAAAAGTATACCAGGTATAGAGAACGAAGCACAAAATCAGATGGAGTGCGGCAACCGAGGCGGGGGGAGGCGGGGGGGTGGGGGTGAGGAGGGGGGGGGGGGGGGGGGGGCGAGGGTGTGAAACCATTACAGGCTTCTTGCTGGCAACAAAGTGGGTTGGCGTGAGAGCGGAGGAAATGGTGTGAGGGTATCCTATCACGACCTTACTGTTATTATGGTTGTTTTTACAATCATACAATCATTTATTCGCCGTTGTCGAGTCTGTGGTCACAAGATGGGCTCTTTTTGTTCTGGAGTAGAAGGAGAGTACCTGAAAAAAACAAGTTTAACATAAGGCACAACTGAATTCAAAGCGTGCGCTTCAAGACAATAAACAAACGATAAATCGTGCAAAAAATACAAACCAGGGGTACCAAATATTGGTTGGGTGCGTGGCTCTGGCTCTTGGCCACCACAGGAGGCGCCCGCTAGTCACAAAGTTCAGCACATCATACGTTGTCCGACGTGCAACAAAAATCGTTCTTAGCAGTCGAGTACTCGTAGTGGGGGGCGTGGGTGGGTGCGTGAGCACCGCTGCCACACACAAAGTTCCTGGGCTTCGTTGCGAGAGAGGTGCGAGGGCTTTGCTAGAGAGAGAGTCGCATACCTGCAAATAAAGCGCTCGCGAGAGAGAGCAAAACTCGCTCGCAACAGCAAAACCACGTATATTTTTTCACTAACTGATCAACCTCCATACCAGGTACCAGGTTAGAACAACTACTACATGAATATTTTCTACGCAAAAATGGATGTGACTGGGGGGGGGGGGGGGGGGGGGGCGTACCCAATTGTTGCTTGCCTTAGTCATTTGACCATTGACCACGCATCCCTCTCGAGACGGAGCAATGTGACTGGGGGGGGGGGGGGGGGGTACTCGATAGGAGAGATGTACTCGATCTGATGCATGGCCGCAGTCGTATGACCATAGACCCTCGCATCCCTACAATGCCGGGAAGGAGCATGTCGGGTTTTCACCGACCAGGCAGACATTGCTTGCACCAAGCGCTGGGGGCGAGGAGGGGCAAAGCCACTACTATTAATGTTAGCTCCGTTAATATCGGCACCAATGTTGGTTTTGAATCGGGGGCACCACTAACTTGGTTCGGTTGTTACGTCACGCCCCCTTCTACATTAAGACAAGACTGAGACTGCCCAACCGTGTGATGTATGGGAAAAAAAAGAGTAGTGAGCGCCCAAATGTTGGGGGTGTCTCTATTAGGAGCAGGAACGGTGCTCCGTCTCGAAAGGGATGCGGGGTCAATGGTCGCATGACTTAAGGCAAGCAACAAATGACTGAGACTACAAAACATCAACAAAAAATGTTTTCTATGGAATGTATGGAAAAAAAAACGTAGTGAGCGCCCAAACGTTGGAGGTGTCTCTATTAGGAATAGGGACGGCGCCCCGTCTCGAAGGGGGTGCGTGGTCCATGGTGAAATTACTAGGGATGGTCAATGGTCGAATGACTAAGGCAAGCGATAAATGAGTACGCCCTCCCCCCCCCCCCCAGCCCAACACCTCACGTCGCTTCGCGCTTCGTGCAGCATCGTCTGCTCGATCAGTGAAAGCCCAACGTGCTCCGTCCCGGCCTTGCAGCGATGCGAGGGTCTATGGTCATACGACTACGGTCATGCATGGCAAAAAGCTTCCCCCTCCCCCCCCCGTCTCGGCATTGTAGGGATAAGAAGGTATGTGGTCATACGACTACGGCCATTCCCCCCCCCCCAGCGTCTCCTGGGACTATTTCCCGCCTCCTACCTCTCCCCTGCCCCGATAGGCTTGGGTGCCTGTTGGAAGAAAGCCTCGAGCTCTGTCAGGTGCTCTGGCGTGCGCGGGCCCATGACGGCGCTGCCTACCAGCATGGGCCAGATGAACCCTTGGAAAAAACGTGAGGACCAAACAGGGCAAACAGGGAAGCAGAAGGGGAAAAAAAACGCGTTTGAAAAAAAAAAATGTATCGACAAACGTATTGAGAAAAAAAATGGTTTTGCTTTTGTAAGAAAACGTTTCTTAAATCCCTTTTGAGGATCGCAATCCCGTTTTCGGGACTAAATACTCGGAATCAGAGTCAAATAAATGTTCAAGGGACTGTGCAGTACTAAATGTTTCAGAAAAGAGAACGTGAGAGAACAACGGGAGCGTGAAAAGGGGAAGAATGAAAAGGGGAAACAAAATTTTCGAAACGTCTATCGACAAACGCACGACAAACGTACTGAAAAAAAACCGATCAAGATAACTCGTGAGAGGACCCCGACACGGAGGAATCAGACAGGATTTTTTTTTACGCAAAATGCGGACAAACGTAATAAAAAAGTACGTACTGAAAAAAAGGTTACCCGGTACGTGGTTTTTCAAAGAAAAGACAATTCGTGAGAGGACTACGAGAATCTGAGAGGCACGGACAGGGAAGGATCAGAATAACAAAGATATTTCGAAAAACTGATTCGGCAAACGCAGACGGACGCATTGAAAAATTAGTGAAAAATATATCTTGGAACATTTCAGGAAAGAGAAGGCGAGAGGACAACGAGAGCGCGAGCGTAACTAGTACGAAAACATCAGAAGGAATATTGTTTCGAACAAAAAATGTACCAATATTTTTGAAGCGTACGAATTCTTCGAAAAATCAGAAACGTCTCGGGGAAAAAAATGAAAAAAGCGTTTCCATTTTTTCGGCATTTTTTTTCATGTTTTCGACGAAACGTAAAAACATAAAATCGAAAAATCACTTGCAAAAAAACGTTCATTACCCCCCCCCCTCACAAAAATCTTTTGGAACGACGTCACTTTTGATCAAAACCCTTTGAAAAAACGATTTCATTTTTTTTTTCAATGTGGAGATTAAAAATGCGGGGATAGAGAGGCTCGAACTCTCGACCTTCTGCTTATGAGACAAACGCTCTAGCCGACTGAGCTATATCCCCCCCGCATGAAACTACCCTCGGCCAAAATGGCTTGTGAATTTTGCGACAATCGGCAGCTTTGTGTACGCAACTTTTGTACAAAGCCTATTACGGGGGACCATAGTAAATACCAGGACCTACGGTACACACAAATACCTACACATTTACCTATTTTTACTAGCAATATTTCGTCCTATATACTATGGTCCCCCGTAATAGTCTCTGAGCGACACCATATGTACGAAGCTCCGGCCATATTTGCCGGCAACAGCTGACTTGTCTTCTAGTGTAGGGGCACGCGAACTGAACGGGACGGGACTGGACGGGACTGGCACGGCGAAAAGACTGGACTCCTGAAAGTCTCTTGTTGACAGTTTCTACAGCAACACGCACTGTGTCCCGAAAGCCTTAGATTTTCGATGCATCTGTCTTCCTGTTGGCAAAGTGGGTACCCCGAGATAAGAGCCCTCCGTGGCAACCTCACAGCCGAAACAAGCGCCCTCAACCCTTTTAGAACCGCAGTCCCGTTTTGGGAACAATCCACTCAAATTTCAAGTAGTTTGTCACCAAAACGGGACTGCGGTTCTAAAGGGGTTAACCCTTAACCCCCCCCACAAAACTCACTGCATCCCCATTTTGGGGGAACAAATTAATCGAAATTAGAGTCAAGAGTTAAGTTTCTGTAATGCGCAGCACCAAAAAGTTGGGATTAGCGTCATATTTATGTTTCTGGCGCAGCACCAAGAACTCAAATCGGAGTCCGAGTTCTGTTTCTGTACAGTGCAGCACCGTAAGGGTGCGTTACAAAAACTGCTCTTATCTATACGTACCGTATTGGGAAACATACGGTGTGTACCAGGTAGGATTTAGTACATGTACGTAGGCGGGACAAGCCTATTTTGATCGCTCTTTTAACCCTCTTGTGGACTTAACTTCAGAGGGGCAAAATTGTTCCCCATAAAATGTGACGGTATCGGCTATACATATACTGCATGATTGACGGGGGGGGGGTGATGACAATGGTTGGTGTCCGAGTGACAATGGTTGAATGCAGGGAATGGCGCGGCACGGGCGCTGCATCGTCATCCTGCTGCTGCTGGACGCTGATCGCTCACTCTCCACGGAGACTGTTGACGACCCACAAAAGTTGCTGCTGTTGTTGATTCGGTCGCTATCTCGGCGGGGGTCCCGAATGAGTCAAGTCTCCCAAACTTATCTTTTATCTCGAGGTGCTCGTAACACGCGGGGTACCCCCACCCCACCGTATTTTCATTGTAAACACACACATCCCAGGTACGAGTAGTCAGTTTCAACTTCTTGCCATTAATACTTGAAATTTAATTAATCTCCTTATCGTGGGCACTCTACGGAGGAAAGGCGGGACGGAGGGGAAGGGAGAGGAGCGGCGGGGGGGGGGGGGGGGGGGGGAGGGAGGGTTCTTACCTGTGTCCGAAAATCGGCCGTGGAGCTCGACATAGCGGTCCCGGAAAGTGGTCCAGACTAGCTCTGACCCGATTGCGGACATCGCCAGGGACGAGAGAGCTAGGCCGGCGTCCTGCAGCCGCACCTGCGAAACGAGAAAAAAAAAATCAACTAATCAATTAAAAACAAGAAAAAAAAAACTGCGAGACAATACTCTTAGGTCTCTCCTGAATGCAATTTCAATCTCAAAATCATGCTCGTTCTACATCCAACAGTACCCCCTATATAACCGAACATGCCTCCGACCGGACATGATATTATTCAGCACCGCTCCACAACTCAAGACATGGAAATCTTCAAATCTTCAAAAATCTTCCACGTGTGAGCGTATGGAACACAGCCGAAACGCCGTTGACGCACGGCGCGTGCTATATACGATGGGGGTATGCAGCACGTTTTTTTTCGCCTTAGGAGGCAAACTATTTTCGAAATGACGGAGTTTATCATCTGAGGAACTATCCAGCATATATTAACAGTACACCAGGTATACTTTGAATGTTATAGTAGTATACCAATCTGTCTGTCCCGAAATATAAGCACCTATTTGATTTAGTATTAATATAAAAACGGTAGCGTTATGATTCGGGACATAGTGGTATATTCCTCATGGGATTGTTCATCCCGGTAAAATCCTGCACATTATGTCAAAACCCAGTTTCGACTTACTGAATAGTATATGTGGATCTCTCCTGAAGGGAGAAAGCCGCAAAAAAAAAACCCTGGTAGGTAACACGCGTCAAGCCGACGAAAAAAAAAACCCGCACGAACACCATGTGTGAGCGTGTGTGTGTGAGCACCAAGCCCTCGCCATTGACACGAACGCGTGCTGTCCATCTTTCCTTTTGTTCATAGCAGAACAATTACTTACTCTCACACACACACGTTTTGAAAAGCGTTCATCATCAGAAAAAAAAAAAATCTCAGAGGGGGAGCGAGAACAAAAAAAGAACACGGTTCTTAAAGGCGCTCTTTTGAGGGATGATTTTTTTTCAGGTCCACAGAGCGGGAGGAAAAAAAAATGGGCATGAAAAAGGTACGAAATCACACAGCATCTTTCACCGTATTGCAGCAGACTCCAGAGCTCGCGAGGAGGTTACACTTGGTACGTAGATCTCCACAACTGCATAACTCTTTCTCCAGAGCTTCACGCCAAATTAAAGAGACGAAAAACAGAAAAAAATACTGCATGTCAAGATACGTGCGTAGTGCTGTCCGATTTAATAATTGTCACTATTACATAACAGTCTTACCGATAGTAGTACCAAGTATACCCTGCACATAAATTTCCTTGTGATCGCGTGGTTATTAGATATATATATATATATATCTCTCTCATCTATATATTGAAGCAACAGCTAGCTGTGAGATCGAGGATTTTGTCGAAACTCAATCTTTCTTCGCAAGCTGTGTGTCATACTTCGATCGTTCGTACTACGGTGTATATGGCCTCATGCAGGACATTATATGCATCCCGTGTGCATAGGCATGTAGTGTGTGTATATGTAAGAGTATACTTCGAAGTACACCACCACCGCTGTATTCCCTCGTGATTGCGTGTACATAAAATAGTAGACACGGCCACTCCACGGTAGGAGTTGCACTTTGTGGGCGTTATTTTTCTCACCGGTTGAGCTCCTCAAGTGAGCAACTACGGATTACATAACTCATTAACCGAGGGAAACGATACTTTCACTACCGTCGTATATCAATATTAGTTATAATTGTGAAATTTTCGTATATTTGATTTTTTTGGACTGTTATCGCCCACAGAAATCTCGGTCGGGTTGGGTTTTGCGCGAACAAAACGTTTTATTCGAAGTCAAGATAAGGCACCGCCCCTCTAGGGTGGCATTTATCCAAACGTATAAGGACCCAACCACACCCTCCGTTACCACACCTCCCCGGAATCGAGGATGAAGTCCATGGCCTCGCCAAGCAAAGCTTTATCCTTCGCCTTGCCGAGGGCGGACAGACACTGACGCCTTTCCTCCCCCGAGTCGGTCGTCCTGTAGATATCGATAACCTATTATTGGGGTTTCAGAAGGGTAGGGGTGGGGTAGGGGGGGGGGGGTACTCGATATCATGCATAGCCGCAGTCGTTTGACCAAAGACCCGCGCATCCCGACAATGCCGGGACGGAGCGCGTCGGGTTTTCGCCGACCAGGCAGACGTTGCTAGCACCAAGCGCGAAGCGAAACGTGAGGTGTCCGGCGAGTCGCATGAAGGGTAAGCTGCATCTTACTAAGAACCGCTGTTCAGGCAGATTTTCTTGCATATGGATGACAGCGTCAATGAATTAGTTTATTTTCAGGTGTGGTCAGTTCCAACTTCCAACTTCCAGAGGTGCGGGGGGGGGGGGGGGGGGGGGGGTAGGTACACTTGATACTCCGAAAGCGTCATTGGGAAGCGTTAGTAATTTTAGACCATTGGCCACGCATCCCTTTCGAGACAGAGCGGGGGCGTACTCATGCCATTCATGGACGTAGTCGTATGACCATAGGGGGCGAGGGGGGGTGTAAGGAAGGGCTATAGGGGGGTGAGGTGAGGTGTCAGTCAAAAAGCGAGACTCGAAAGCGACTTCTCAAGAACGTGAATTTTTATCGTTCTTGTTCTGTTTCTCAGCGAGCTACCGGCAGAACTATTTGCGGGGAGAACGTAGTAATCAGAATCAAATAGCTGGTACGGATTATGAGCAAAGGGAGGGGTGCGTTTTTTTTTTATCCATCACGGGTTCTGATTCTCACTACGTAAGCCCCCCCGAGGAGCTAACCCAGGGAAACAACAACAACCATGACGAAAGTAACATCAACGGCACCACCACCACACACCACTGCCACCCCCACATACTACAGTAGTACCGCCACCATCATCGCCATCATGCCGCCACCACTGCCACCACCACCACCACCACCACCACCCCCACCACCACCACCACCACCACCACCACCACCACTACGACCACCACCACGACCACCACCACGACCACCACCACCACCACTACGACCACCACCACGACCACCACCACGACCACAACTACCACCACCACCACCACCACCATCAATAACAACAACAAAAAACGGGGGGGGGGGGAGTTTCGTGGGCGATGGTTGACTGACGGCACTGACCTGTCGGAACGCCGAGTCCCCCCGCACGCCCACCGCGGTCGCAAGGATGGCGTACCTGCGCGGCCGCCGTTTCCGCCAAACGTGTGTACGTGGACGGGGAGGCAAGAGACGGACGCAAAACACGAGAGGGCCGAGAGCACGACACCAACCAAAATAAATGCAAGCGGAGCTGTCAACGTGCGCAATGACGACGGAGCCAAAGCCAACAACACAAACTCTCACGAAACTCAGACACGCTTGCAACCAATCGTACTCGTACATTCGTCTATTACCTCCCCCCCCCCCTCCCCCCCCCCCCCCAAACCTGGTCGGTGAAGCCCCGACGTGCTCCGTCCCGGCATTGTAGGGATGCGGGTGTCTATGGTCACACGGCTACGGCCATCCAGGACAATTAGTACCCCCCCCCCCCCCCGCCCCGCGCGCTTCCCTATACATGCTTCCATAATTATCCGCCATATGGAGCCGGGGCCAAATAGAAAACTACCCCTTCCCCTCCCACTTCCCCCCCGCCCTTCCCCAATGCATCCTTTCCATGCATAATCGCCACACATCAAGGGTCGAAGGAACAAATTATTAGTGCCACTACGCCCCCTCCCCCCTACCCCACCCTCTCCCTGACCCCATCCCCACTGCAGCGGTATATGTTGTTTGGCGAGATGGTGTATTACGGGGGGCCATAGTTAACAGGACCTATGGTAGACATAAAAACCTATATGTTTAACCATTTTTACTAACAAAATTTGGTCCTGTTAACTATGGCCCCCCGTAATAGGAGATCAACTTCCTACAGATAATACAGCACGAGCAAAAGCGCGGTGTATATCTACCTACTCAACAGACTTCTTGTCTTGCCCTGCCCTGTTATGCCCGACCCCGCCCTGCCCTGTCCTTCGTACCTGAGGTCGGCAGGCAGAGGGCTCCCCGAGCGGTCGTTGGCGTATGCGTCGAACCTCTCGACCGCCTCTGCGTCTATCGCAGAAGCTCCCGATAGGTGAAGGGTCCGGAGCAGCAGCGGGCGCAACGTCGCCACCCGCTGTTGTTAAGCAGCCCAAGCCAAAATTTGAGTTGTTTCCGAAAGGATAAAGCGGTGGGACGGGAGAAAGATTGGGAAGGGTTTTAGGGGGGGGGGGGGGGTGTACTCGATAGGAGAGATGTACTCGATATTATGCATGGCCGTAGTCACTGATATATGACCATCGACTCTCGCATCCCTAAAATGCCGGGATGGGGGGGGGATACTCATCATTATGCATCGCCGTAGTCGTATGACCATAGACCCTCGCATCCCTACAATGCCGGGACGGAGCACGTCGGGTTTTCACCGACCAGGCAGACATTGCTTGCACCAGGCGCGAAGCACCGTGAGGTGTTGGGCGAGTCGCATGAAGGGTGAGCTGCATCTTACTAAGAACCGCTGTTCCGGCGGATTTTCTTGCATATGGATGACAGCGCCAATGAATTAGTTTATTTTCTGGTGTGGTCAGTTCCAACTTCCAGAGACAGGAGCGGGGGGGGGGGGGGGGGGGGCGCACTCATTTGTTGCTTGCCATCTTAGTCATTTGACCATTGACCACGCATCCCTTTCAAGACGAAGCACCGTTCCTACTCCTAATAGAGACACCTCCAACAATTGGGCGCTCATTACGTTGTTTCCATATATTACATAGAAACTTTTTGCTAATCTTATCCCCTTCCTGTTTGGCCGCCTGTGGCCACCATCTATCTCCTAGGATAGCGATCGTTTTCTCGTTGATATCTAGTGTTGTCAAACTCCTCCACGTCACATCCGTCTATTTCCCTCATCTCCTCTTCTAGGGGGGGGGGGGGGGTAGGTGCACTTGTTACACCGAAAGAAAGGGTCATTGGGAAGCGTTTGCCAATCACTTCGAAAAAACATATTGCAAAAAAAAAAACACACACACAAACAAACAGCAGCGCGCCTTCACGGATGCGCATGCACGCTTTTTACTCACACACGTCCGCATACCACACACCTACCAGGTACGCCTGCATGCAGGAATTGCCGACAAGTGACGGTTGAATGCTCAGCCCAACCGCAACCCTAACCCCAACTCTAAGCCAATCCAATCCAACCCAATCCAACCCAGCCCAACCCAACCCAACTCTGAGCCCCTCCAGCCCAATCTAACCAAACCTATTCCAATCCAGTCCAGCCCAACCCAACCAAACCCAACCCAGTCGAACCCAACCCACCCCAAACCAACCCCCCCCCAAACCAAACCAAGCCAACCTACCTGGGGCTCGCCCTTGGTAGCTGTCCAAGTGACGGCCTCCCACATTGGCTGACAGATGGACCGGACGAGTTCCTGGAACTTTCCGAAGAATTTTTCCTGTGACGGCAGAAATGGAAAGAATACGAAACAGACGACCAAATTCAAAACGACGTACAAAAAACACGACCAATGTTGATCCCATGCCACGTCGACGTCTACCCCAGGAGGCCCCAGACGTGACTTGGCGTGCTCTTCCATCGAGTGAACGGAGAAGAAGGCAGTATATGATGCACTACAGCTATTCTCGACGGTAAGAAAAAAGGTAGATACAGCCCTGCACCTCCACGAGAGGGCAACAGCAGCCCCAATCCGAGCAATCCGAACCCCATTCGATCCTCCTGCTAGTACCGCCTCCTATTAGTACCGTATCCAACCCAGCCCAACCTTACCTGACTCCACCCACCTCACCCCGCCTCACCCCACCTCACCCCACCCCACCCCAAAGAGGCGACACTATCATCCTCCGCATACCTCCGAGCAGAGAGAAAATGAGGTCGACGAGACAAGACACGACCGTCTGGCGGACGAGGCTTTCTGCGTCGCTCCTAAGCTTGGAGGCAGTGAACCGCGTACCCAACCCAACCCAACCCAACCTATTCCAATCCAATCCAATCCAATCCAATCCAACCCAACCCAACCCACCCCACCACACCACACCCTATCTCACCCTACCCCAGTCCAGCCCAGCCCAGCCTAGCCCAGTCCAGCCCACCCGACTCCCCACCCCACCCTACCCCACAGCCGCAAACACCATCGCCACCAATCAGTACATTTCCGAGCAGAGAGGACACAAGGCCGACGAGACACGACACGACTGTCCGGCGAACGACGTTGCCCGGGTCGATCCTAAGCTAGGAGGCAGTGAATCCCCTACACGACACGACCGTCTGGCGAACGACGTTGCCCGGGTCGATCCTAAGCTAGGAGGCAGTGAATCCCCTACCCAACCCACCCAACCCACCCAACCCAGCCCATCCCAGCCCAACCCAGCCCAGCCCAGCCCAACCCAACCCAACCCACCCAACCCAGCCCATCCCAGCCCAACCCAGCCCAGCCCAGCCCGACCCAACCCAGCCCAGCCCAACCCAACCCAACCCAACCCAACCCAACCCAACCCAACCCAACCCAACCCAACCCAAGCCAACCCCAAGCCAACCCCAAGCCAACCCCAAGCCAACCCCAAGCCAACCCCAAGCCAACCCCAAGCCAACCCCAAGCCAACCCCAAGCCAACCCCAAGCCAACCCCACGATCATCACACACCTCCGAGTAGAGAGATACGAGGTCGACGAGACACGACACGACCGTCTGGCGGACGAGGTTGTCCGGGTCGTCCCTGAGCTTGGAGGCCAGGTCGAGAGCCACGGCCGTCCCCAGCCTGCCCGCCGCCGCCAGTGAAAAGGCGTCCGAGACCGCTCCGGCGCGGTCCGGCGGAGGAACAGCGCGATTCTGCATCGCTCTTGACACAAGTTTTTAGTTTTGTTTCGGTTTTCGTTTTCGTTTTCGTTTTTGGTTCGTTTTTGGTTTTCGTTTTTTTCAGCGCGAAACGTACGTATACGGCATCGGGTCGGATGGAAGGAGAGGGGTTGGACGGGATGGAATGGGATGGGATGGGATGGGATGGGATGGGATGGGATGGGACGGAACGGGGTGTGACGGGACGGGATGGGACGGGACGGGGCGGGGCGGGGTGGGATGGGACGGGGTGGGGCGGGAAGGACGGGATGGGGTCGGGTGGGGTGGAGTGAGGTGGGAGGGGCAGAACGGGCAGGGCGTGCAAGTGTGTCGGTGGGTATTTGTTAAGTTGTTTTCGTTTCATGCGGTGGATCACGTCCTCACTATGTAGTCTATGTATCGTCGCTAAAATGGTGCCAGGTACGTATTACAGCCTACATGTCGTACCATTTTCTCTTGTTATTTTCGCAGTTTGCGCCCTTCCTCCCATCCTCGTTTGCGCACTTGCAAAAAAACACCCTTCGACCGTTCGGGTTCGTTATACTTCGTATTCTATAAATAACAATTTATCTTTCGTTCGTTAGATTGCTGCACACCACTCTTTACCAATAAATAAGCACCTTTGGAATAAAGTATTCACACACAAACGATGCTCGTATTGACGTACAGAGTGGCAGATAAAAAAAACAAAAACAACGAGCGAAAAAAAAAGAGCAGGGAGAGGTCGCGCTGCGCACCTGCTGAGGTTGGCCCAAGCTTTCTCCGTGTAGTTGACCTTGAAGAACCCGAGCTGCCCGGCGTTAATCTTAAAACAAGAAAAAAACAAAACAGAAAAACAAAACAGAAAAACAAAGAAAACGAACAAACATAAAGAGAAGAGACAGAAGCATGAGCGAGTTACCAGGTGAAACACGCCAACGAAAGCAAAGCGTAGACTTTGCCAAGCAATGCCTTGAGACACATGGCACAAAGGCCGTGTTTCCTGTTATGGGTCTACTAGTAACCAGCTACCAGGGTACAGACTGCTATCTCTTCGTAGCTTTTCACCAGTCCGCCAGCATCGCCCCCAGTGCTGTTACAATCCACAATCCACTTGGTACTGACACTCACGCAAAAACAAAACAGGGACTTTTCCGCACAAGTAGTCTATAGTGCTACCACTGCGAGGCACAGTAGAGTACTGCAGAGTACAGTAGAATACTGTAGAATACAGTAGAGTACTGTAGAGTATTGTAGAGCACAGTAGAGTAGAGTAGAGTACTGTAGAGCAGCATACATCAGCAGTAGTACCACAGCAGCGGTAGATCCTTGAAAAAAAGCTCGCACAATTCGAAGTACAAGAGCTAGAGTACGTCTGCAGAGCCCTCAAGCTTGAACCCTTTCAGTACTGCCGTCCGGTTTCGGGAACCAAAACCATCACGGGGGGGCATAGTTAATAGGACCTAAGGTACGCACAAAAAACTATATATTTCGCTATTTTTGCTAACAATATTTGGTCCTATTGACGCGTTCTACGATAGAGGTAGCACATTTCCGCTAAAATACTTTCTGATTGATGGGGCTCCTTAACCCAAAATCGTCGGAATGCCAATCTCGTTTCGAAAAAAGGCGTTTTTGTATACTTGGGCCATGGCATTATGCATCCGGATGCAATTTGATTTTTTGCAAATATCAGCTTTGGGGTGAGGTATCGAGAACCTTACGTGAGGAGCCTCAGAACATTTAGGGTGAACCTCTAGCGTAGAACGCCTCTATTCACTATGGTCCCCCGTAATACGTACTTAGAAATACAGGACTGCAGTCCAAAAAGGGTTTTCTAACTCTACACTGCTTCCAGCACGCGGCGCGCAGCGCACTGGGCTATCCAGCACGATTAAAAATAATACTTCTTCAATACCTACATCGAAAACAGTGATAGTGTACCGGCGGACGTCAACACTCGGATGAATAGCTTCTTTGCTTCATCTTCCTTTTCTCATACTTGCACGATTTCTTGTTTGGACTTTTGTCAATTTTGACGTTTTCGAAGAAAGTATCCCTCTAACCTTGAACCACTTCCCGGCCCCCTGCAGCTCCTGGAGCTTCTCCTGCAGCTTCCGGTCGCCGACCCCCCCGCCGCCCCCCTCGCCGTCACCCTGGCCTTCCAGCATCACCACCAACTCCCCGCCCCCTTCCCACACCACCTTGGCCGGAATGGTCCAGATAGTTTCATCCTTGCCATCTCCTTCTCCTCCTCCCCCTGCTGCTGCTGCTGCATTCTCTTCCCCCGCCATAGCGAGAAAGCGCGTCTGCGAGGTGCTGCCGTCTCCGGCCAGCGTCAGTACCGGATACCCCACCTGTAAAAAAAAAAGAAGAAACGAGAGAAATCCTTAGGTGCAAAACAAGCATGAAAGGAGAGCAAAATATAAGAAAGAAAGATACCTCGCACATAAAATAAAACCAAAAAAGAAGAAAAACATTGAAAAATAAAAATCGAGAGAAAAAAAAGGCAAGAAATTAACAGATTGAATAAAAACGAGAGAGAAAGCAGTTGTTGAGAAAAAAAACGAGATTGCAACCGAGACGAAACATAAAACAAAACAGAGGACAGTACATACAAAAGGAGGGGAAAAAAAAAGAGAGAAAAAAACCAAAAGAAAAGAAAAACAAACAAAACAAAAAAGCACCAAGATGTGGCAAAAACAAAACGAGACAAAAACCAAATGAGCCAGTACATGAAATAACGAAAAAAGCAAAACCGATGAAAAAAGGGGTAAGGGTGAGGATCGATGGGGCAAGTATCGACACATAGCGGCCCTTCCATGTCCTTCCGAAAGCGGCAATACGAATGAATACGTACCACCCTTGTATCTATCCAGAAACATAAGCCCCCTTCTAAGAATAGCCTAGTGTGCATGTAAAACGGGGACTACTGTACCGTCAAAAGCGTTGAAGCTAAATTTTTACCAATCCGCCGGAGGATTCAACGAAAAAGAAATGTTGAACTTCAGCGCTCGTTTTTTTTCTGGACAACCATGAAAGGATGCCATCTATGGAAACTGGAACAACGCACAGTAATTTTGGAAGGCCAAGGCTCTCTCTCTCTCTCTATCTCTCTCTCTCTCTCTCTCTCTCTCTCTCTCTCTCTCTCTCTCTCTCTCCCTCGACCATTAACAGGTGTCTCTGAAAAACACATTCCTTCGGGATTGGCAACCTTAACCCTTTTAGTACTGCAGCCCCGTTTTGGGGACAAACCACCCAAAATTCCAAGTAAATTGCCCCCAAAACGGGACTGCGGTCCTAAAAGGGTTATAACCTTCCCCGTTCTTCTTCTGGGGAAAAAAACGAGCACTGAAGAACGATCGCACCCTACCACCGCTATTGATATTAATAAACAGCGCTATTACGGGGGACCATAGTTAACAGGACCTATGGTATACATAAAAACCAGTATGTTTAACCATTTTTACTGACAAAATTTGGTCCTGTTAACTATGGCCCCCCGTAATAGACAAGAGTGCTGTCTTTTTGTGAGAAAAGTCCCGACAGGTGGTGCGGGCAGAGGCATTATCTGCTCTGCTATACACCGGACCCATACAAAATTAGAATAAGTAAAGAGAGGGGAGTGTACGTAGGCCGACCGAGGGGGGGGAAGGGGGCGCGGGGGGGGGGGGGGGGGGGGCTGTCACGAAGCAGAAGAAGCGCTTGCTTCCCACCTGTGTTGCTCTGCCCACTAAACACAAAACACAAAAAAAAATCATACAACAAAGACACTGGAACCACGTCTGCCCCCGTACTTTCTCCTGCTGAGGACATTTCGTTCTTCTGTCTAGCTCCGAACGTTCCCATCGAGCCAAAATTTGGCAGGGCAAATATGAGCTCCTTGGGGCACTTCCGTGAGTGTGTCAAAGCGACAGCATTTTTCCGTGTGTGTGTCCTTCGAGGCGGACCTCTTCGCTGAAATTGGAAAATATGGTTCCATGAGCTTGAATTTTCGGTTTCTTGTACTGTAGCCAAGTATATATTTCTCTGACTGTAAAACGAGCAGGAGGAACGCAGAAGCTACTGCTGTACCAGGTAGATACTAACTCGTGCATACAGATGTAGAAAATGTGCTCCGTTATTCTCTCGCTGCTCTTTCCAAGAGCACAGCCAGTCTAGAATGTCGAGGCCAGCGCACTACGTGTTGTCCGTGAGGACATCCGGAGAGACAACGGAGTTCTTGGGCACGCTTCTACAGGCGCAAGCAAGAGCACGCGAGCCGCAATGTGTACAGCGCATCGTGAGCATGTACTCGTACAGCGTCTGCGTTCCTCCTTCTCGTTCTACGACATAAAAAAATATATACTTGGCTACAGCACGAGAAACTGAAAATTCAAGCGCCTGGAACCATATTTTCCAATTTCAGAGACGAGGTTCGCTCGGAAGGAGGACACGGAGAGTGTTGTCGCTTTGGCACACTCACGGGAGCTGCCCTGCCAAATTTTTGGCTCGATGTGAACGTTCGGAGCTAGAGCAGAAAAACGAAAAGTCCTCAGCAGGAAAAAGAACGGGGGCGGACGTGGTTCCAGTGTCTTTGTTGTCGGGAGTTCTGGCAAGATCAGTTTTTTTTTTTTTTGTTCAACGCCCACTCTTGGCCTAACAAACACCACAGCCCTTACAGCCACGCGAACGAACAACCTATGTGCGGCCCTTTTACTGTACCAGGTATGTACGTAGAGTCCACCATTTGTGGTCAACCATCTCTCTAGGGACAAATTACTCGCAAGCGTAGCGAGCGATAGCTTTTGCGGTATTTACTATTGATAGACGTACGTAGCACCCATCTTGTCTGAGCCTCCTGATGTGTTGAAGGAGCTCCATTCCCCGCCCAAATAGATAAAAAAATATAAGTAGGTTTTTGAGCCCCCAGGGCTGCACTCCCACTTTTTTTGGGGGGTTGAAACTACTCGGGAGTTCGACTCAAGTGACATGCTTTTGCGCAGCGCAGTAGCTAAGGGCATAATGAACCCTACTAAAAACATACGAAGAATCCCGTGGACTACAGTATGTGTAAAAAAAAAAGGAAAAAAAAAGGAAGAAAAATGAAAAAAGAGGAAAAAAAAGGAGAAAAAAAGGAGAAAAAAAAGGAGAAAAAGAAAAGGAAAACAGAAAAAAAAGAAGAAGAGCAGCGGCAGCCGCAGAGCAGCAGCAGCAGCAGCAGCAGCGGCGGCGGCGCACCTTCCTTGTCCACGTGTCCATGAGGCCGCCGACCTCGGTGCCGGCCGCCTTCCCGATCGCCTCCCAGAGGTCGTCCGACCGAGCGTTGCCGTAGCTGTGCTTCACCAGGTAGTCGTGGATGCCTGGAAACAAAATAAAGAGAGTGTGTGAATTGACACAAAAAAGGGTGGGACAAACATTGCGAAAAAAATGATTGCTTGTCCGGGGCGAGTCGCGCACGTGGTTGCGTACGCGAGGATGGGAGGGGGGGGGGGGGGGGGGGGGGGGTACTCGATAGGAGAGATGTACTCGATCTCATGCATGGCCGTAGTCGTATGACCATAGACCCTCGCGGGGGGGGGGGGGGGGGGGGGGGAGGGGAAGGATAAGGGGGGGGGGGCAGGATGGGGAGCGGGGCGGGGGGGCGCCACTGGGGTACCTAATGGTTGTTTGCCTTAGTCCCTTGATCATTGACCACGCATCCCCTTCGAGACGGAGCACCGTCGCTACTCTTATCCGCACTGCACGCAAGATGATAGGCACCTCTCCCCTCTATCCCAAAGTTTCCAACCTGGTTCTTCCTCTCGATTAACGGGGAGGGAGAGCGCCAAACGCTGAGCGATAAAATACGTCTATTTTGTGGTTGAGAGGGGAGGGTCTCGACCCGATATTTCCAAAAAATGCAACCTCTCTCTCTCTCGTTGTACCAACTCTGACCCTTAACAAAAGAACCGTTTCGACTATTACGGGGGACCATATTTAATAGGAACTATGGTATGCATACAAACCTATCTATTTATCCATTTTCACTCGCAATATTTGGTCCTATTAACTATGGTCCCCCGTAATAACTATTTGTATGCTAACTGTCCCTACATATATATTTCGGTTCAGAGTGTGTTGTGAAGAAAATCAAGTCTGAAGTTCATCTCAGGGGGGTGTGCTATCTTACTACCCGTGTGATACCACTCTGACCGGAAATATAAGCTCGGTTTGATAGCAACATCACAGTCAAAACGGTATTTATATTCGCGGTCAAGAGAGTTATACGGTATTAGAGACACCTCCAACATTTGGGTGTCCATTGCGCCGGGGGGGGGGGGGGGGGGGGGGGGGGGGGATGGAAGACGGGGAGGGCGGAGGAAGGGGGGTACTCATTATCATGCATAGCCGTAGTCGTGTGTCCATAGACCCTCGCATCCCTGCAATGCCTGGACGGGAGCACGTCGGTTTTCACCGACTAGGCAGACATTGCTTGCACCAAGCGCGAACCGAAACGTGAGGTGTGCTGGGCAAGTCGCATGAAGGGTGAGCTGCATCCTACTAAGAAGCACTTTTGAGGCGGACTTGCATATGGATGACAGCGCCAACGAATTGATCTAATTTATGGTGTGGCCACCTCCAGAGACAGCGACGGGTTTACTATGTAACTGGCTCGTGGGTGGGTGGGTAGGGGAGGGGTTTTTACCTTTTGAGAACGCGATAGAAACGAAGGCACGAACGGTGATTGGATACTCCAATTTACTAATGAAAAGGAGCAGCATGAGCGCTTCCCCTATACTATTTACGGGGGACCATATTAAATAGGATCTACGGGACACACAAAAACCAAAACAAATCGCCACTTTTACTAACACTATTTGGCCCTATTTACTATGGTCCCCTGTAATATAATAGCGTGTGGGTATGCAGAAATAGATGCGAACCTATATACGAGGGAAGGAATATACTGCAGCTATTCTCGGGGATGAAGAAGCAGAGGCACACATCGGAGTGGGGGGGGGACAGGAGGGCCTGCGATATATGTTGACCCCGAATCTGATATATGACAGAGAGGGGGCTGGAGCAAGTAGAGCAAAGATAACAGGAGTGACAGGTATTGCGGGGGGGCATAGTAAATAGGACCAAACATTGTTGGTAAAAGTAGGGTAATATATAGGTTTTTGCGTGTACCGTAGGTCCTATTTCTATGGTTCCCCGTAATAGATATATTGGATATACTGTACCACTCTATTGATTATTGATGTATAAACGTTTCTCATATTTTGGTACAGATTGATAGCAACAACAACGAAATATCGTTGGTAAGCCGAAACACGCCGAGCGATCGAACGATCGAAACTAACAAGTCAAAAATGAACTGAAACGGCTCGATCGACAAACCAATCAAATCGACGTAGGCAACGTAGCAAATATATATATACATATACCAGGTACCAGTCTGATCGAGAATATGAGCTTCATTTCGATTGCCACAAAAGGCACAAGGTACGCAAGTACCTTGTGTGCGCGATTAGACTGTACACATACCTTGCATGAACTTTTCCACGCCGATGTGCGCCGCGAGCATACGGATAACAGACGCGCCCTTCGCGTACGAAATCGCGTCGAAAATTTCCTTGATCTGGTCAGGGTGGTCCACCTGCTTGCAATGGAAAGGCGGTGGGGGAGGCAGGGAGGTGGAGAGGAGGGGAAAGAGGAGGGGCGGGCGGAGGGGGGAGGGACGGGTGGGAAAAGGGCAGGACCGAGGCGGAGGGGAGGGAGGGAGGGGGGGGGACGGGAGAGAAAGACGGATGAGTCCCGGGAAACGCTCAGCAAAATGCCTCCATCTTGGTATATATGCGCCAAAAATGTTAGCCACTCCTGCTTCGTTGCGCTTTCCCCCTGTTCGTCTGTTTCCTAACGTGCTTGTTATTATATACACGCCAGGTAACTACGATACGTTTGTTCAAGTTTTTGGCTTTGGTTTTCGTAACAGTACCTCAGTGGATAAACATAGTAATACTGCATGTACTTTACAAGTGTAATTGGCAATTGAATTCACATACAATACTGCTTTGCTCAAGTCTATTAATAGAGAGCACCAATCGTCGGTCTGTTTGTCTGTCGGTGTGCGTCGTTCCCCTCCCTCCCTCCTTAATTCCTACTCCTGTCCCTGTATCCCTGTTCCAGGCTTCTCTCTTACCTCCACCTCGATCGGGTGCGACGTCAACAGAGCATCCAGTCCCATCGCCTGAGGGAACACCATGGCGTCGAAATCTGCCGCCGACACGACACGATTCGAAAGAAAAAAAAAAAACAGAAACAAAATTGCACGCACACAAAAACAACTAAATAAAAGAGCGGTCAGCAAGGTGGTTCAGCACCCATCACCGTCACCATCAATCCATCCATCCATCCGTCCACGCATACACCCGAAAACAACGCATCACAGCAGAAGGGGCAAACCAACAAAAGGTTTTCGCCCTCCCCTCCCCCGTCCCCCCACACCCCCTATCCCCTCCCCCCCTCAAGTACCCGCCCCCCTACCCCCTCCCACCCACCCACCCACCCACCCATGCTAAATATACGAAACAAAATTGCGACATCTCGGGCAAAAGCATCCGCGAAAAACTGCTGCCATAAAAAACTTTTACTGTCACGAGGGATTCGGCGCGGGACTGCTCGCGGGACTCATCGTGGGACTGCTCGCTGGACTGTTCGCGAGACGGTTCGCGGGACTGTACCTGCCCAGATGTTCCACTCGGGGAATATGTGATCCACGGCCACGAACTCCATGTACCTACGGAGGCGTGATGGACACCACGGGGGGGTAAGGGTGGGGGGGGGGGGGGGGGGAGAGGGCGGGCGGGCGGGCGGGGGGGGCAGGTCGGGAGCACACCAGTCCACAACCTATACTTCTCTAAACATACACGTGTAGTAAAACATATTATACCTGGTAGACTACCTGGTGCATACAGTCTAGCACTATCCTAGCCTGAAAAAAAAAACATCACCGCTATCCACCACCCACCCCTCCCCCACCCCTCCCTTCCACATTCCTTCCCCCCCCCCCCCCTCCCGACCAACAATAGCAACAAGCAAACCCCACTTGTCCCACCCGCGAAGCTCACCTCGCAAAGCCTTCGTTGAGCCAGAGGGCATCCCACCATTCCATGGTCACGAGGTTTCCAAACCATTGGTGGGCGAGCTCGTGGCACACGGTCCTCGCTATGGCCTTCTTCGTGGCCGTCGAAGACGTAGCCTCGTGCACCAGGAGCCTCGCCTCTCGGTAGGTGACGCACCCCCAGTTTTCCATGGCTCCCGCCGCAAAATCTAGGAGACCCCATCACCGGTGCCAGGCGCCGGGCACGTGTTCGAGGGATTGGAAAAAACAAACAAACATCAGCTGAGAGATCGGAAATTTCCTTGAAACAAATATTTACAAGCTGTGCGTGATACGCAAGGTACAATATATATATACGAAGTAAATATATTATATATACGAAGTACATATATTATATATACGAAGTATATATATACCTGGTATGATATCTGGCATAAAACATATGTATTTTCATGGTACTTTGCTTTTGAGTGGGATCAGAATAGAGGTGATAACTTAGTGTTCTGTACTATCCCGGAGACCCATGAAAAATAGCCCCAGAGTAAAGCCCAAAGCACCCAAGTACAGGTGCTTGTATACCCGGAACTACTGCGTGGATCGAAAAATGTTTTCCGTGTAGGACGTGCGGTTGATGATAGGCTTTCCATCGATGCTCCATTTGTATTCGCCCGACATCCCCTTTTGGGACCCAATTATCACGGGGGACCATAGTAAATAGGACCAAATATTGTTAGTGAAAATAGGTGAATATATAGGTTTTTGTGTGTGTACCGTAGGTCCTATTAGTATGGTCCCCCGTAATAGTAGGGCCCACCGTGATACCAGGTATGCATTGTTTTGTTGATGTTATTATAGAGGGAGAGGTGGGGGTAATCGGTAGGGTTTAGAGTAGCTGTAGCGTTAGGGGTACGAGTAAGGGTCAACGATAGAGGTTGGGGTTCTACGGCGGGGGGGGGGGGGGCTACGATTTAAGATAAGGGTGTGTCAGGCCTTAGAAAATCTCTCTCAAACAGGCGCTTCCCTCGAACCGGCATTTCCCTTCAACCGGAATTGGGTACATAGGATACAGCTTTTAGTATGCCCGTATCAAACAGTTGAACTTCTCTCAAAACCGGTACTGTTTCTCTTAAACGGTACTATTTCTCTCAAACCGGAAGGAGCACACTCGACATACACTTCGAAGTACCCCAGTAACTTTTTCAGTCCGCCCGAGCCAAGCAAGCAGTTTCACCTCTCTTAAATCGGTGCTCCTTTTAAATAGGCCTCTCTCTTGAGTCGTCCCCCCTATACTCGGAGTAGGGTTTGTGGGGATAGGGCTAGAAGGGAATAGGGCCAAGGGTAGGGGTAGGATTATGGGTAGGGATAAACACGCGTGCTACAATAGAGACCCCACTTTTTTTGCATTATGAGGCAATATTCACGACTGACCGGGCCCCCTAACCCTTTTAGCGTACTTCGTATACTGCAGTCCCGTTTGGGGACAAACCACTCAAGCTACTAGTATTACGGGGGGTCATAGTTAATAGGACCAAATATTGTTAGTAAAAATGGTTAAATATATAGTTTTTTCATGTATACCATAGGTCCTATTAACTCTGGTCCCCCGTAATAGTTTGTCCCCAAAACGAGGGTTTCTAACCCAACATCGTCTGAACACCACAAACAACATAGTTTTACAATACACTAATTTTTGCGATATACCTCTATTTTTAAGTATAGTTTTTTGGGATTGTTCATCGGGTTGCACTTATAGCTCTTCTCAAAATCAGTCTGCCGGGTGAGGTATACCAATATACGATGGAGCTCCTATACTATAATCAAGTGAGAACTCCCCCAAAAAATTAGGTGATACCCCTCGGAGGCAAACACGCGTTGGTAGGGGTGGGGGTAAAAGGGAGGGTTGGGATTGAGTTTTATAGGAGAAAAATCCAATAGCAGGGGTAGTGCGGGGGGGGGGGGGGCAACACGGAGCGGACGCACCGGGCAGGTTTCTTTCTTGTGAGGTTGCGGTGTGGAGGACACGCCGAAGTGGGTTGGTACCTCGGGTCTGTGCGTAGGTGCGAACGAGACGGAGCGGCCGACCTTGGGGTGTGGCCTTGAGCTTGTGTGTAATGAGGCAGTGCTATCTCGGGGGAAGGGGATATGGTATCCACAGCAGGGGCATGGTCAGGGGTGGTAGGGTAAGAGTGTGGGAAGGGGTAAGGATGTAAGGATGGGGGTCAGGGCTGGGGCGAGGTTTCATGACGGTATCTCAGTCTAGCGGCGTGACGGGTCACGTTGATGCATTGGTCTCTTTATTCACCTGGCAGGCGTTATTTTTGTCCCTCTTGCAAGAGGATGATGGCCAATCCTTTTGTCAGAAGGCTTGTCAATACCACCACCAAAACCACCATCCCCACCACCACCGCCATCAACACCAACAAGACGCATGCTACGGTAGGGGCGGGTGCACCTGAAATTTTCTGAGAATTTTCTGACAGTGTTCTGAGATTCCTTCCTCACTTGAGGAACTCTATACGATTCTCACCCCCCAACAAAACTGGCTTCATAGAAAAAATGCACACGTAACCCGAGGAAACAAATGCTCAGTTAGAAAGCCCCAGAAATTTCGCAGAAATTATTCGGTCAAAAGGTGCTACTACCTATATATCAGGGTATTTATACACCCCTATATCGTATATACAACGCGACCCAACTACGACACATACCACCATCACCGACGACGGAAGGATCGGGCAGACAAGCCACCTCTACGTACGGCGCAGGCAATGCTCATCTCCAACTCTTCTCCCCTTCACCAGACCTGGGATCGCGAGCAGGTCGCTCTTCTTCAGGGGATA
Source organism: Nereocystis luetkeana (assembly GCA_031213475.1). Lineage (NCBI taxonomy): Eukaryota > Phaeophyceae > Laminariales > Laminariaceae > Nereocystis > Nereocystis luetkeana. The sequence continues at coordinate 3,071,995 of JARUPZ010000031.1, forward strand.
GGGCACCTTGAACACGGTCTCCGCGTAGTACTCGAGAGCCTTCGACGCCACGTGCAGCGCAAACCGCCCCTGGAATCAGACATACATACAGACAGACAGACAGACAGACAGACAGACAGACAGACAGACACCCGCAAACAAAACAAAAAAAAACAGAAGCAGCACGAAATCTGAACGTGGGAGTGTGGTGAGCTTAAGCTTTAATTTTATCAATCTGCCGAAGGATTAAAAAAAAAAACAGCAGCGGCAGCAGCAGCAGCAAACAACAAACGGCCGCAGCAGCAAACAGACAAGACAGACAGACAGACAGACACCCGCAAAAAAAACAAAAAAAAAACAGAAGCAGCACGAAATCTGAACGTGGGAGTGTGGTGAGCTTAAGCTTCAATTTTACCAATCTTCCGCATTGAAAAAAAAAACCAGCAGCAGCTGCAGCAGCAGCAGCAGCAGCAGCAGCAGCAGCAGCAGCAAACAGCCGCAGCAGCAAACATACGAGCACATCAACAGGAAGCTTCTTTTTACCAGGAGGCCGCGGTTGGACCGTTTGATCCCTTGCCTGACCGCCCACGCTAAAGCTAGTATGTTAAGGGTCAGCGAGGCCTCGACGCGGCTCAAAAGAGTGATCTCCTATTATAGATAGCGTATTTAATCAGCAGACAACCGCAGCAGCAGCAGCAGCAGCAGACAGTCGCAGCAGCAGCAGTCAAGGTGCTACAAGGCCGCTGCTTGACTGCGTGAGTGACCGCCCCCCAATGCCACCCCTGGCCGGTAATATCATACCCATTTGGACTCTGATGTATAGACCAAACGTTCACTATATTCACGGACACCACTATGGACGGAAATGAAAGGACTGTTGTGGTATAAACTTGAAGACCAAATGGTCCTCCCATTTCCGGCTAAACAGAGTGGTTCCACGTACATATCAAGGCTTACAGAGTCTTGACGGGGCTAGAAAGACCGGCCTCCTGCATAGCATGTCTCATCAGAAGGTTGCCGCAGCAGTAGCAGCAGCAGCAGCAGGAGCAGCAGCAACAACAGACAGCCAGCCACATCAGCAGGAATTGTGCTAAAAATAGGAGACCACCGGTTTCACCCCCTTGACTGGCCGTCCCTACACTACAGCTAGTATGTTAAGACCTGACGAGACCTTGACGAGGCTAAGAAGACCGGTAACCTAGATAGCGTCTATGATCAGCAGGTACACGCAACAGCAACACGCAAAACTGAAGCCGCAACAAAAACAACCGCAGCAGCTGACAATAGTAGACCGCCCACGAGGAGACAATCACAGACAACCAATATACCAGCAGGCAATAGAATAGCATGCGGAGGCGACGCAAGTTTCCTCACAGCATTAGCCCCCTTTCGAGTTAGATCCTTTGTGCGGGGTGTAGAACCTTTACTCCGAACAAGGGTAATTATCGTATCACGTAGTGTTTAGGCAAGGCACCCATGAGGCAGATACATAGTACCCTCGTTACTGTCTCTGGAAGTGGCCACACCGCGAATCAAATTCACTCATCAAAAGCTGTCGTCCATGTGCAAGTTCGCTTCACATGCGACTCGCCGAACACCTCACGGCGCTGCGCGGTTGGTGTGAGCAATGCCCGCTTGGTCGGTGAAAACCCAACGTGCTCCGTCTCGGCATTGTCCGAATGCGAGGGTCTATACATGTGGTCATAAGACTACGGCCATGCATGATACCAGGTATCGAGTACACCCCTCTCCGTCCCGAAGGAGGTGCGTGGTCAATGGCCAAATGACTAAGGCAAAGCAACAAATGAGAACGCCAGCCCCCCCTCCTAATCTACCTGGTCGGTGAAAACCCGACGTGCTCCGTCCCGGCATCGTAGAGATGCGAGGGTCTATGGTCATACGACTACGGCCATGCATGAGATCGAGTACACCCCCCCCCCCCTGCTCCGTCTCCAACGGGATGAGTGGTCCATGGTTAAATTACTAAGGCAATCAACAAATGAGCACGCCCCCCCCCTCCTTTCCTCACCCTTCATGCGACTCGCCGGACATATCACGGCGCTTCGCGCTTGGTGCAAGCAATGTCTGCCTGGTCGGTGAAAACCCGACATGCTCCGTCCCGGCATTGTAGGGATGCGAGGTCATACGACTAGGGCCATGCCTGAGATCGAGTACATCTCTCCTATCGAGTACACCCCCCCCCTTCCCTGCACCCCTATCTTCCACCCCAAGCTCACCTGCTCCGCCTTTCCTACGGGCGTGTAGACGGTCGTCAGTACCCCCGACGCGTTGTACGCCGACACATAGTCGAACTCCCCCACCACCTGGCGCAAAAATAGGGTCCAATAAAACAAGAACAAAACATACAGTTCGTAGGCGAAAGTGTGCGGGGGTACTTCGTACAAAATCAAGAGTATTCAAAAGTACTTCGTATTACGGGGGACAATAGTAAATAGGACCACATATTGTTAGTGAAAATAGGTAAATATATACCTGGTAGGTTTTTGTGTCCACCGTAGGTCCTACTTACTACAGTCCCCCGGAATACTGTGTTGCATACAGTAGTACTACAGCACTGCACTGGTTACTCTACAGTACAGTACAGTACAGAACAGTGCAGTGCAGTCCACAATAGCACAGCGCACCACATGTACCAATAGGGTTGCTGACTTACCCCCCCCCCAACAGGGTTGCTGACGTACCCCCCCCCCCCCCCCCCCCCCCCCCCCCCCCCCAACAGGGTTGCTGACGTACCCCCCCCCCCCCCCCCCCCCCCCCCCCACCCCCCCCACCCCCGCCCACCCCCTCCTATCTGACCTCACCAACGCCAAGAGGTAGGTGGACATCACGGGGGTCTCCGCGAACTTCCACCGCTTGCGCCGCTCCTGCCTCCCCGAGGGGAGGCTGACCGTCTCCTCGTTCATGGTTATCACCGGCGTGTTGCTCACCACCGTCCTGTCCAGCGGGGCCAGCACCTCCAGCTCGAACCTGCCACATCAAAGATAAAAACGTACAGCTGTGTGAGATCAAGGATTGCGTCGCAACTGAAATTTGTGCAAGCTGTGTGTGATACTTCGATCGATACACAGCAGCAGCACCGTCCAGGGGATTGATATACATTTACTGTACTTCTCAAAGGTTTTTTACTTTGTTCCGGTGTACATGTATCTTTTTTCTTTAACGTCTTCATAATTTTAGTTTAGTTTACAGGGATTTTTTTTTCTTCTTTGTATTTTATGGTCTTGATGTTCTTGTTATCTCGTGTTTTTTACTGTTTTTTGTCATTTACTGCTGTGTTGATTGACAGCTTTTGTTTTTCATGTTGTGGCTTCCATCATTGTCCCTCCTTTGCTTCGTCTTCACTCTCCTCCTCTTCTTATTCATTCTCTCTTAAGCTCTCCCCTGTCCTTCTTTGCGAGCTGCCGCCCCTCGTCGTACAGCAGCAACTGTCACGTCCCCCTTCTTGTTGGCGCTCGCAGTCCACCCCCCTCCCCCCCCCCCCCCTCTCTCCCTCCCTCCCTCCTTCTCTCCCTCCCTCCCTCCCTCCCTCCCTCCACGACCCCTTCCCCCTGCTTGCCAGCGTAACAACGTAACGACCGACGTAAAATCACTACGCTTCTACAATAGGGACAGACTCTGCGGTAGTAGGGGGGGACACAGTAATCAGGACCAAATATTGTCAGTAAAACTACTGGAATATATAGGCTCTTGTCTATATGATGGGTCCTGATTACTGCAGTATGGCCCCCCGAAATGGTACCACCTGGTACTTGGAAATAGCTTCAAAACGTTTAACACCTCGGACAGATCACCTACAGATCATCTACAGATCATCTACAGACCACGAACAAATCATCTACATATCATCTACAGATATTTCCCAGTTGATGATCTAGGTATTTCAGGTCAGATAGATCCCTGATCTACATGATCTAGCTCATGTTGCCACGTGGTGGGAGCCGCACAACCCGCACGACCTATCAGTATAGGACAGGTCTCCTGGGTTGAACTCTGCGCCACGCAGACCCTGCACAACCTCTCACAAACGGCAGGTGAGGAACTAGACGATCTGTAGACAATCTGCTGTAGATCATCACGAGTCCATTCGAGGTGTTAAAGTGCTTCGCAGGGAGCACGCGTAAAATAACACAGGGGCAGGCGAGGATGGGAATCAGATGATGTACTGTACCTAGATCATGAATATGTTCAAGGTTTGAAACGTTTCACAGGAGCACACGCGTATGAAAAAATATCGCAACCCCTTGTCCCGAGCGCCAAAAAAAAAAACGCCCCCCTCCCCCCCCCCACCCCACCGCAACCTAAAACCCGAACCCCGTGTCCGACCCTTCGCTGCTGACCTGGCCTTGATGGCCGGCTCATCCCAGCAGGGGAACGCCCTGCGCGCGTCTGTCGCCTCAAATTGCGTCACGGCCATGATTTTTGAGCTGCCATCGGCACCCTTTCACCAAAGGAGTCCACAATACGGGGGAGAGGGGGGGGGGGGGGGGGGGGGGCGACACAACAAGGCTCGTGTTAAAAAACAGCAACACAGACATACAGCAACCTTCGACGTTGGGAGGCGTGTGTGGAGGGGGGAGAGGGGGGGGGGGGGGGGGGGGGGGGTGTACTCGATAGGAGAGATGTACTCGATCTCATGCATGGCCGTAGTCGTATGACCATAGACCCTCGCATCCCTACAATGCAGGGACGGAGCATGCCGGGTTTTCACCGACCAGGCAGACATTGCTTGCACCAAGCGCGAAGTGCCGTGAGGTGTCTGGCGAGTCGCATGAAGGGTGAGCTGCATCCTACTAAGAACCGCGTTTGAGGCGGACTTGCAAGTGGACGATAGCTTCAATGAGTTGATTTAATTTCCGGTGTAGGCATTTCCAGAGACAGCAATGGGAGTACTATGTAACTGCCTCTTGGGTGCCTTACCTTGAACACTACGAGTTGCGATCATTCCCAATTGTGCGAAGTAAAGGTTCTTTACCTTGCATAAATGATCTAACTCGACAACCGGCTGTAGGTGACCGCCAAAAAAAAAAAAAAAAAAAAAAAACGGTACCCTGGTTGTCTAGCTCACGTGAGCGGCATGTTTTACAGTGTCGTTGCCAACCGACGCCAACCCATCCTATATAAAATAGGGGGAGGGGGGTGTACTTATGGTATGCATGGGCCGTAGTCGTACTCCTCTCCCCCTCTCCCCCTCTCCCCCGCCCTCCTCTCCCTCCTCTCCCTCCTCCCCCCCCGCCCTCTTCCCTCCTCCCCCCTCCTCTTTCTTCCCTCTCCTCCCCAAAAAAACGCACCGTGTATTTGGACCGATAAAGGCCGGCCAGCTTGTCGTTGATGCACCCCACGAACTGAAGGTGGAGTTGCACCTCCCCGACGGGCAGCGCCTCGGCAAAGAAGAGGGTCACGGTCTGGGCCTTGGGATCCGAGGCCGTCTTGACCGTCGGCACCTAACGTCGTCGCAAAATCAATCAATCGCCACACGAAGAAAATTGAATAAAAAAATAAGCCGAAAAAAAAAACTCCGATTATTGGGCATGGCAACGCCGTCGGTGGTGCCTGAAAAGAACGAGGGTTGTAGTCTGCCATCCATGCCATGCCGGCTTATTGATCACATGCCACTCTGGGCGTAGGTGCAAGGACCGGTCGGTCTTCATATTGATATATAAACGGTCATTATATCCCCGCACAGAGTGGTACGATATACCTGGTACACCCGAGGGCTGTTCACGGGTCGGGTCAAACCTCGCGGGTCGGGTCGGGTCGGGATGGGTCGGGTCACCTAACCCGGTCTCGACCCGACGATGCACGGTAAGGTGGAGGTGTACCGATTTTTTTCTGAGGTTCCTCACTTGACGAGATATGTACTGTTACGGGGGACCATGGTAAAATAGGACCAGATATTGTTGGTAAAAAGAGGGAAGTATTTAGGTTTCTGTGTGTGCCGTAGGTCCTATTAACTACGGTTCGCCGTAATAATAGTGAGTAAAAACTGATCTCGAGAAAAAATGAAAACGCAACCGAACGAGCAATCCCATGGCCTAGGTGTACAAAATGCCTATATCACCTTTTTTTTTTGGCAATTCCGACGATTTCGGGTCAGGGAAACCCTTTTTTTTTGTCTTCGGCAATTCCGACGACTTCGGGTTAACCCTTTTAGAACCGCATTCCCATCAGTGGGGACAAAACACTCTAATTATAAGTAGTTTGTCCCCAAAACGGGACTGCGGTACTAAAAGGGTTAAGGAGCCCCGCCATCACCTGAGTACTCTATACTAATAGTGAGTGGAAACTGATTTAGAGATAAAACGAAAGTGCAACCGAATGAACAGTCCCATGGCCCAGGTGTACAAATCTTAATATCGCCAAAATATGTATATTGGCAATTCCGACGATTTCGGGTCAAGGAGCCCCGTCATCGCGTGAGGAGCTCTATACTAATAGTGAGTAAAAACCAATTTCGAGAAAAAGGAAAGAGCAAACCGAATGAACAATCCCACCCATGGCCCAGGTACACAAACACTAATATCGCCAAAAATATATACCAGGTATGTTGGCAACTCCGACGGTTTCGGGTTGAGGAGCCCCGTCAGTCAGAAAATATTTTAGCAAAAAAGCGCTACCCCCCACCGTGGCACCTCTTCACAGCTCCGACAGATAGATCATGATATACAGCAGATCATTTACTGTAGTTCCTTATCTGCCCATAGGGGTACTATTACGGGGGTATTAAATAGGACCTGCGATACAGACAAGGTGACTGGCTGCGACCAGGTTTGGCAACATGGGGCTTGGAAACCAAAAACACGGCCCGAAACACCTCGAGCACGCGCGAGAAAAATATATCTTGCGTATCGGCTACGAGTGGAATGAGAGCAGATTGGACGTAGGGAATCTGAGATTTTGCGGACCGGGGTTGAATCTCAACATGCATGCTAAGGCAAGTTAGGTTAGGGGATAACATGCACGTAGAAAGGTGGAGTTGTTGTTGAGGTTGAGGCATGCATGTAGGAGAGAGACAAGGACACGATGGGTACTACTATACTGCTGTGGACAAGCGAAGCATAGGGCAGAGCATAGAAAGCTCGCGAACAGATCGATAGGCAACAACTAGCACTGCTTATATCAGGATTGAAGGCTAATCGTGCCGAACACACACACATTAAATACATCGGTATACCGCACACCCGACAACCAACCCAGGGGAGTGCGCGCGTTTTTTCCGAGGTAGGGTCGGTCGGTAGATCGGTCGGACCGTTCAAAATCTATCGATCGGACGAAAACCGAAAACAGCAAAGTGATTCCGTGGGTAATTCGTTGGATCGGTCGATTTGATTCAGTCTTTTTCTTCGATAAAATATACCAGATATACTTTTTCGGCATTTTTCGGGTTTCTCACCTTCTCCGTACCAACGGTAGCCTCCGCCGACGTGACCCACAGCTCCAAGGCGTGAAGCTCGACGCTGTCCACGGCCGATTTCACCTGCCAACAGACCAGAGTGTTGCTGTTGCCATTTTTCCTTTTGGTATTGACACAGCAGTACTATATCATACAAAAAAAATCTTGTCCCGAATTTTAGTGGCCGTTTGGGTGCTAACCTGGACACCAAAAGGTCCTTAAATTTACGTACAGAGCGGTGCCTGCTACCCCTGGGTGTAACAGAACCACTGTATATATTATATAATATATATATATATGATACTCAGAGACGTGTCGTCGCAGCACTGGAGTTCCGAGGGCGCTCCGCGGTTCGAGGCCGTTTCATCGACCCGAGGTGGACCTTTTCATTTTCTTCTTCCGCTACAGTGCCTGCCTGCCTCCACCTCGACCTCAACCGCGGGGGAGGGCCTGCCCGGTGGTCTACTCGAGGGCTCTCGCGCGGACGGTCTGAGCGCAGAAGTATGTCAAACTGTCGAGACGTCGGCCTGCTGGCTTGGTTCCTAACCGTGAAAACCTTTATTTGGAGAAGGCGCGAGCATCGGCATGAGCAAGGAACACATACCAGGCACCCCCGGTATGATATGTGTGCTGTGCTGCATCTATTCATTCACCCTCTTGAAACTTTCAGAAGAGGAAACATTGATGATAAGACCACTGACGGGTACGGCACTGGCCGCTTCGTGATTGGGGGAAGCTACTATGGTTGGTGTGCCGACTCGCTTACGCTGCTCGTTAGAGGGCTGATGGCGCACCAAAATTGTCATTGTTTTTGTCGCTATCAAAGCGGTCCAAAAAAAAAAAGAGGCTAGTCATTAAACTATTGACTATTTCACAGAACGCCCACAGAAAGGTACCCCGGGGGTATTCTGCTAAATACCCCTGTTTACGGCTTTTTTATCAGTGCGATGATCCAGTAACAGTTCGTCCGCTATTGAGAAGCAAGCGTGAAGAACATACACAATTGTTGTACTTGTATGCACGACCGGAATTAACCAGTAACGCAAGCAACGTTGGCTACAGCAGGATCCACCGATGGAGGGTCGTGAACCCGCGTGGGCCGTGATATCAACACAAGCAGAGGCTGGCAGCTGGAAGCTTGGTAAACAATATAGTAGTAGTATACTATTACGGGGGACCATACGTAGTTAATAGGACAAAATATGGATGGTAGAAATTGTTAAATATATACCAGGTAGGTTTTTATGTATACCACAGGTCCTAGTAACTATGGTTCCCCGTAGTAGTAGTGGTAGTAGTAGTAGTAGTAGTAGTAGTAGTAGTAGCAGTAGTAGTAGTAGTAGTAGTAGTAGTAGTAGTAGCAGTAGTAGTAGTAGTGGTAGCAGTAGTAGTAGTAGTAGTAGTAGTAGCAGTAGTAGTAGAAGTAGTAGTAGTAGTAGTAGTAGTAGTAGTAGTAGTAGTAGTAGTAGTGGTAGTAGTAGTAATAGTAGTAGTAATAGTAGTAGTAGTAGTGGTAGTAGTAGTAGTAGTAGTAGTAGTAGTAGTAGTAGTAGTAGTAGCAGTAGTAGTAGTAGTAGTAGTAGTAGCAGTAGTAGTAGTAGTAGTAGTAGTAGTGGTAGTAGTAGTAGTAGTAGTAGTAGCAGTAGTAGTAGTAGTAGTAGTAGTGGTAGTAGTAGTAATACTAGTAGTAATAGTAGTAGTAGTAGTAGTAGTAGTAGTAACAGCAGTAGTAGTAATAGTGGTAGCAGTAGTAATAGTAGTAGTAGTAGTAGTAGTAGTGTTAGTAGTAATAGTAGTAGTAGTAGTAGTAGTAGTAGTAGTAGTAGTGGTAGTAGTAGTAGTAGTAGTAGTAGTAATAGTAGTAGTAGTAGTAGTAGTAGTATTAATGGTAGTAGTAGTCGTCGTAGTAGTAGTAGTAGTAGTAGTAGTAGCAGCAGTAGTAGTAGTAGTAGTGGTAGTAGTAGTAGTGGTAGTAGTAGTAGTAGTAGTAGTAGTGGTAGTAGTAGTGTCGTATAGCAGTAGCGTTCCCTTCCAGTAAAGTCACAGCTTGGTTTAGGTGTTTAGCAGAAGCGGCGGCAGTGCTGTGTCGTGGGTGGACGTCACACGCATAACTACAGTACAAAACAACGAAAACGTCAATGTGGCAGCGGCAGCGGTGTCGTGCACGTCGACAATCATTAAAGAAAATGTACTGGACGTGCTACGTACCTGATTTTTTTTTCTGCATTCTGTTTGTTGAGCTTCGATACACGATCATCGGCTTCGCCTCCTACCGACTGTTCCCTACTACTGCGGTGTTCTTTCGAGTACTTCGCAAAAACATCTCCTAACCTCAACATAACGCCGTAAACCCGTTTGGCAATACTGTCGCTTTCGCAGCCTCGGCTTATTCTACCGCACCTACATAAATAACCCATCGCGGGCAAACGCGGATCAGCGGGGAGCATGAGCCCGCCGTGGCGGAGCCCCCCTTGTATACGAAGAGATACTCGTACACATACCGGTTCCATAGCACTCGTAAGCCAAGGGAAGCAGCCCCGCGGACGCCGGACTACTCGACATAGGTCATGACGACGAGTGCATGCGACGAAACAACAGCGCCAACAGCACCAACACCAACACCAACACCAACACCAACACCATCACCATCATCGCATTTGAGAATATAACGCCATGCTCATCGCTCGGCCGCTCGTGCGGTGGCTCTAGGCTCTACTGCGCAACGTGCCGCTGTGCTTCTGCGGTAGGGGCGAGAGCTTCATCTTCATATTCCTGCTGCCGGTATGTCCTCTCGGAAGCTTGAGTTGAAAATGAAACTCAATGCGACTTGGCTTGTTTTCCGGCCCCTACTCGTATACGAAGTACAGTATACCCTCTCTCTATGAGCCCTTTCTAGTTTATATATACGTGCTTGTCTCGCTCTGTTTGTTACAGTTTTACACTGTTTCCACGCCTCGGGCAGCAGATCATGCACATCCTACGGATCATGCCCCGACCCGCGGATCGGGCCAGGAGGTGTTCGAAATGTCACGGGTCGGGTCAGGCAGTGTTCAAATCTCATGAATCGGGTCGGGTCGGTTCGGACCAAGAGGTTTTTAAATATCGCGGGTCGGGTCAGGTCGGGTCGATAGTTTTTTAAATCTCAAGGATCGGTTCGGGTCGCGTCACTATTTTCACATATCTCACGGGTCGGGTCGGGTCGCGTCAAAAGGTAATGAAATGCTCACGGGTCGGGTCAGATCATGACCCGCAAGAAACGGGTCACTAACGGGTCGGCCCAGCATGAACCGCGAGCTGTTTTCTGCTGACCCGCGGGTCGGACCCGGGCATCTGGCCCGCGGATCCGACATTCAAAAAACTTCCCGCTTTTCTCGCCCAAAGGCTTCTCTTGTACCTACCCAACACACCAGGCTAAAGTCTCCTACGTAAAGCACTCATTTGCCTGCTTCGGAAACAGCGCCATCTCCAACACTCAAAATTACCTACCAGGTCGGCCGCGGGGCATTTACCCAAAACAATGATAGGGGGGGGGGGGGGGGGTTACTGTGATACCGGGGCGTCTTCCCCCCATTTTTTGCTAGAGCGGGGGGCGGCGTGTACTACGGGTTTTCCCCCGTTTTCGCTGAAAGTAGCGCCCCGGGGCGTTAACCCCAACGCGGGCGTTTACTCACATTATCACAGTATACCATACAGACACTGTGAACGCGGGTCCCGGTGACACTTTCTTCGAGTTTGGCTAACCCACTCCGCTTCCTGGCGATTCCATTCAAGCTATAATCCACGGAGTCAGGCCATCCTCGACTCGGCACGGGGTTTGTCGGATGGGCCGGGCGCGGCCACTCGCCAAATCGATCATCCAACTCTTCGTACTGCTGCTGCGGGTAGTGTGTACTCGGTCACTATTGCGGGAGACCATAGTTAACAGGACCAAATATTGTTAGTAGAAATGGTTAAATATATAGGGTTTTAAGTATACCACGGGTCCTGTTAACTATGGTCCCCCGTGATAGAGTTTTACCCCTTCATCCTGATGCAATTGGTACTGAATGCTCGAAAAACAATAACTACTTCGACCACGTACCCTGTTTTATTTGCTGCTGGTACAGTAGGTCGTCTCCGTGCATTTTGTCGTACAATACGAAGTAAACGCCGAGCGGCGTAACTTGCACCGAATTTCACGGATACCCGCCACAGTTTTTCAGAACCAGCCGCCACAGTTAGCACGATTTTTCAAACAAAAAAATCCAAACCTTTGGAAAACCCCCGAAGAAACAATTCTGGGGGCGACGTTGGGCCAAGATCGGCTTCCGAAAAACTCAGGCGGATGTTTAGTTCGAAGCGGTGAGATTTCGAGTCCTTGAAAGACATCGATCGTCAAAACCAACCACTGCGTCACGAACTCTGAATGGGGTGCGCTCGCTAGGGGCTCCGACCCACCCTAGGGTCACCGTGTTGACACGATGGCCGGTGATATGTGGTGGGCGCTGGCCAGGGGTATGATACATAAACAATGGGCCGCTGGTGTTCAGAAAACAGATGACAAAATTTCTCGATCCGTCTCGATTGGCAAAAAATAGGCTTTTTTTCAGGTTTGGGAGAAGAGCATGGGATGTCGCCGGCAAGCCCTCGTCCCGTAGACCATGGATCCACCTGATATCTTCGAGGCCGTCATCTACACTCGTTGGCCTTGCCCGACACCACGCGGGTTGGCCGTGGGCTGAGTCTATGTCGAGGTCGAAGGCCTACCGTAAAACGAGCTGATATTTATGAGCGTGTTGACAATTTGCAACGATAAAAAACAGATTTCGCCGCCTGCAGCCGTTTGAAGAAAAATGAGAGAAAAATCAAAACATTTTTTCCCTTTTTTCACACAGCGGCAGTACGAGAACATCTTCGGCTGTTTCTTGCAAGCAACACTCTTGAAATAAAACTTTCAATTTTCGCGTTCCCATTGTTACAGGTCTTAGACATCAAAACACTGTTGAAAAGCAGGGGATTTGGGGATTTAGTTCAACTGTCGTGACATCACCCAAAAGTAGGGCGTGTCTTAACCCCTCCGAGAAAGCATCGGAACGAACCGAAGGGAATACAGTAATCGCCACATGAATTGGTGCTGATTGGTATTGAAAACGTCTATCAAGATTCAGTGCAGCCCGAGAAAAACATTACCGGTGTATCTTGGAAGAGGAAGAAGTGTTGCACCCCATTTTCTTCTTTCGGAGGACCGAACGGGAACAAATAGCATATAATTTGATGAAGATGGACACCACCGAAGATGAATGTCGACACCAATTTCCCGTGGCATGTGCAAAAGTTACCGCTCGTACTGATTCGGCTGGCGAGGCCCAGGATTTTGCATGGACCCAAACACGTTGTTTTACATAAGTAGGAACAGGACGAACGACCACGAGCAGCCTCGTTCCGTTCCGCTCGTTCCCATGCTCGTTGGGCAGGGTTAAGAGACGCCCTAACTACGTCATGGCTGTGAATACTACTGTACAAGTAACTGTTTCGTCTTTACGAACCCGGGCATATTCATGATAGCATGACCACGCCCTGTGGAATCACAGGTCTGTCTACGTGCCGCGGAAACATGTACCTCTTGTAGGCCATTCAGATCTTGTAGACCAGCCCCGCGGAAACTGGTACCTGGTACTGGTGTAGATCGGTGAACCTGAAACGACTTGTCAAGTATTATCGAAAATGATCTGTTCAGTGATCTGTATCAGATCTGGCCGACGTTTCTATTAATAAAAGACTCATCTCTAAAACTTGACGCACCCAATTGTACTGCTGTCTGTGTCCTGTGTGCCTCACGTCTCACGCCATCGTCTCACGCCATGCTCGATGCTGAAACCATGCCCACCTTCGTCGCATGGGACGGCTAACGACTGTCCGGTGTAACCTCTTCTACTCAGAGGGCATTACAGCTTGTCGAACACGCCCATCGCATACCGTGCAAGATAACACACATCCTGGGACGAATTTCAGACCCGATTTCCTCCAAACGTAAACAAACGGTGGCTTTGGAAACATTTCGTCGAGATGGTTGCATAGACGCATCGGTCGGCGTATTCAGTACGCCCTCCTCGTTGTCTAGAACCCGTCCGAGGTCCGAGGGGGGTGTGTTATCTTGCGTGTTGTATCGTACGGTATTACTGTATTATTGGACCCTCCGCATCTGCAACTACGGGTGCTCTGCTATTATAGCAGTGTAAATGCTACCAGGTACAGTAAGTAGTCTGTACGTGGTACCACTACTTTAGAGGACGTACGATCATGTACAATAACAGCAGTATCATTCGTAAATCACAACTGTTTTGTACCTGGCAGTCGATGACGACCTGCCCCGTGAAGGTGCATCGATCCAGGTCAAGATCGTCATAGCGCAAGCTGTACTTGAGCGGGACCACGGCATCTGGGAGACGGCACGACATGTTCGCTACAGCAGCACAGCAGTGAAGATCAGAAACCCGAAATGTTCTCGCAGAGGGCAGAGGGCAGACAAAGGAGTTCCAGTACACTCCGGTGGCCAACCTCTACAGGGAGCTGGAATTATGCTCAGGCCCCCGAAATAGCCACACCGTGCACACTGGACGTGCCCAGAGCTAGCCCTGCGTCCTTCGGTTGACGTTCGGTGTTACTTGGTTGTACTCTTTCGGAGCCACCTCGTTCAGCATTTCCGAGCAGTAGACAGATACCTCCTAAGCCTGCTCCGTGTCGCCAAATAGATACAAACGATGAAGCTTGTATTGCCTGAAGATCAATTCCTGAACGTGCTGAGCTATCTGGTGGTGGAGTCCGTGTTCGCCATGTCCTCCACTTGCCGCCAGTTGCACGAGTGGTGCAGGTGAGCCGGCACCTTTCCTGCCAAGTTGTCCTGAATATGACGGTGCTGAAACGTATCCGGTGCCAACGGTGTGCTCGCTGCTTGGACGGAATTGTGCCGAGGCAGCAGCGATGCCGTTCCAACAGACGTCAAATTAAAATTGAAAAATTAAAAATTGAATATTCTCGGTACAGTATGTGCAGCACTACAGAAAGTAGCAGTACCATCCTGCTGTACCTGGTACAGCAGTTGGACCATCTCACCATCTACCAACACTACAGCAGTAGTAGCAGCCTACGTGGATCACGAGGCATGCCGACGACTGCCCAGAGTTGCAGCAGCTGGTCTGTCGACTTTTTCTCGGCCCTACGTGAATAGGATCCTGTGATACCCCTACTCGAACTCACCGCTGTTATATACAATTGCCGTCACTGGTTACTGTTACCGGCCCTCTTACACGTACTGCTGTAGTACCGGCTGCCCGCTGTATTATGAATAGCGCAATAGGGTAAGGGTCAACGAACACCCGTGGGCAACCAACGAGGCGAGCGATGGCATGTGTACTCTCCCGAGCGCCGCGACCAGCGGCAAATTGTTTTTGCCGGCACCGGCTAGGAGGCTAACGCCTTTGGGGTATCTTGGAGTGGCTGGCGCAGCCCTGAAGCCCCACGCGGGCAGCAACGACAGGGATGCAGCGATCGAATTTCTGAGCGAAGCCGTGACCTTGCCGCTGCTCGTGTGGTTTGGGAGGCAAAGAGAGATGAAAAACTGGGTTTGCGACGGCCTCGTAATATTTATAGGCGCCTTGGGTGATCTACTCTGTGGTAGAGAGCTTCGGACCTCGCGCTGCGGCGGCTCCGGTGCCCCTGCCTCTCGGGATTGGTGGGTCTCGCCTCTACAACGGTCGACGACATGACTGAAGTTTCGCGGCTTTCTTCTGTTTCATGGAACATGCCACGTCGAGTTAGACAAGCTCCCCAAATTGAATAATAAACATGAGCGAGAAAAGCGAAATAAGTTCCGAAAGACTCTTGCATTTGGTGTTTTAGGATTCCACTCGAAAATTCCTGCTTGGTGATATTCACTTCTCGACCAATCAGATGCAAATCAGATGAAACGAAAAAAAAAACAATCGCAAAAAAAAATATCGTTAATAACTGCTCAGTAGTAATAGTAGCAGTGACGTGATTTTTGATCTTCGAAACTACATAGTTTTAGCATGCCCCGCCGGGCACCGGCTCTACGGTGCGCTACCGGACCGCCCGTGACCGCCCGCCCGAGCCACGCCCGCCCCATACGGCAGCCCTCCATGTCCTCGGCGAAAGAAAAAAAGAAGTGGCGCCGCCGCCCAACTCTGCGAGCGGGGAGCGTAGAAAGGCTCCCTCCCGGGGACTGGTTGCTCGCTCTTCGGGAAGGCGACGGACCAAAGAAAAAAAGTGGCAATCCCAATACGCTACGTACAGCAACCAACTGTTTAGGAATGTACTCACCTGTTGCTGTACGCACTGCTGCACATGGTGGACGGGTGAATTGGGTGGGTCGGTGGGACATATGGGGTGGGTCGGTGGGTGGGTTGGTAGGCGGGTCGATGTATGCCCAGCTCCCACTCGGAGTCGTCGACATCACCCGCTCGGCCTTTCGGTAGAACGCGCCGGAGTGGATCGGCCAGGGAAACCTCGGGAAGCTGAATGGTGAACTAGTGTAGTCGTTGTCTCTCTCGCGCCCTCGGGTCGCCTCAGGGGTTGCGGCCGCCCTAGGGGTTAGGGGTTGTGCATTGAGGTTATACCAGGTCTCTCTGGGAAGAAAAAATCGGTAGCGACCACCCGGGCGTGCTAGATGTCGTTGAGGTCAAAACAATGGTGTAGTAGTGTGAATACAACTCCATGATCAACATCAACATCCTCAATATCAATGACGACTCCCTCCCTCCCTCCCTCCTTCCCTCCCTCCTATTCACCTGACGACGCTTTTCGCGCTGCTACGTCGGGGTGTGTGCCCGTCTGCGCCTGTTTGTGTCTGCCGTCGCCTGTTTTGTGCCTGTTTGTGCCTGTATGCGTCTGTCTGTCTGCGCCTGTCTGTGTCTGTCTGTACACGCGTTTCCTGCGTGGTTGAATGCCACTTCGTTCTGTGTTCTTGTTCATAATTTTGTGTGCTGAGCAGTCTCTTCAAGGTGATTCACGCTGGGGATGAGCAGCTTGGGAACGGAGACCTGGCGCTGCTGGTCAGACGTTTCCCCGCCGTGAACGACCTCACCGTGCTAGCCGCCTCCAGGCTCACGAGCGCGTCGTATGAGGTGCTCGCCGAGGTGGGTCCACGGTCGCCCCCCCCCCCCCCTTCCCCCCCTAAACACCTCACGGCGCTTCGCGCTTGGTGCAAGCACGCAAAGTCTGCCTGGTCGGTGAAAACCCGGCGGGCCCCTTCCTAGCATTTGTAGACATGCGAGGGTCAACTGTATGTTCATACGACTACGCCCATGCATGATAATAAGTACCCCCGCTCGCGCCGAACGCCTCACAGCGCTTCGCGCTTGGTGCAAGCAATGTCTGCCTGGTCGGTGAACGCCCGACGTGCTCCGTCACGGCATTGTACATAGTGATGCGAGAGTGTATGGTAATACGCCTACGGCCATGCATGACACGGGTACCCCCCCCCCCTCCTCCCCTGCTGCTGCGTCCGCACACAGATCGGGCCCCAGCTGGTGTCGCTGGAGCTAGACAAGGCGCGCATAATCAAAGACGCCACTTTCCGTGACATGGTTGGGCGCTTTAAGAACATGAAGAGCCTCTCTCTCAACGGCACCTTCTACGTCAAGAGCCAGGCCATCAACGCGCTCGCGATGGCGGGTCGGCAGCTGCAGAAGGTGGGTGGTTGGGCGGTGGGATGTGGGGGGGAATGGGTGGGTGGATGCGTGGGGTATGGGGTAAGTGGGTGGGTATGTGGGAGGAATGGGTCGGTAGATGGGCGGGGTATGGCTTGGGCGATCCGATGGGTAGACGGGGTGGGCCGGCGGGGGAGAGTGGGGGGTGGTTAGGTGGGTAAGCGGTCGGAGTAGAAGGGGAGGCAGGAGCGGAGGGGGGGGGGGTGTACTCGATAGGAGAGATGTACTCGATCTCATGCATAGCCGTAGTCGTATGACCATAGACCCTCGCATCCCTACAATGCCGGGACGGGGCATGTCGGGTTTTCACCGACCAGGCAGACATTGCTTGCACCAAGCGCGAAGCGCCGTGAGGTGTCTGGCGAGTCGCATGAAGGGTGAGCTGCATCCTACTAAGAACCGCTTTTGAGGCGGACTTGCATATGGACGACAGCTTCAATGAGTTGATGTAATTTCCGGTGTAGGCATTTCCAGAGACAGCATTGGGAGTACTATGTAACTGCCTCTTGGGTGCCGTACCTTGAACACTACGTGATATAATCATTCCCAATTGTGCGGAGTAAAGGTTCTTTACCTCGCACAAATGATCTAACTCGACAACCAGCTGTGAGCGACCGCCAAAAAAAAAAAAAAACGGTACCCTGGTTGTCTAGCTCAAGTAGTGAGCGGCATGTTTTACAGTGTCGTTGCCAACCGACGCCAACCCAACCTATATATAATAGGGGGGGGGGGGGTTATGCGCGCTCCCAACGCGTTTTTTTTCTGTGTTCATTTATTTCATCTGGTGTATGTACGCTTCGTCAGGTTTCTCTGTGCGGGTTTCGGCAGCTGAAGGACGAGGACGTGCAGCTCCTGCTGGACTCCTGCCCCGCCCTCACCGAGCTCTCGGTGGCCGACTGCACCACGCTCGGTGCGCTCATCCTGTTCTCGCGCCAGCTCTGCACCCTCGATGTCTCCCGCTGCATCCACATCAGCGAGATGTCGCTCGAGATGCCAGGTGCGTTTCGAGGCGTGTGTTTTACGAGTATTTTATTCTTTTTTTCGCGTAGTCGTTTTTTCTTCCCCTCGCTTCTTCTCGTTTTCGCATTTTCAGTGGGCGTTTTTTTCCACGGCATTGTCTCCACCTAGTTACCCGGTATGAAATACCTGGTACCTGGGACGCAGCAATGGTACCATCTTGACCCTAAAATGACAGCTTATACTTCCAGTTTACGTCCTTGGTCCTTGAGTTCATGTTATTGTTTTTGTTCCTCTTCACTCCTGTTTTCGAAAGGGAGGGTGGTGTATTTTATGTTAACGGGAATGTAGCGATTTCTTCAAAAAAGTAGGGCGAACCGGAACAAAACCTGCTCCAGAAACGAAGGGTACTTTTTGCATCTGACTTCCAGTAAACTTTTTATTCGTCGTAGGTATTTTTATTTATTTAGTCATTTTTCCTATTTCTCGGGGCCATAAAGGACAAGGGAAGAGTGTTCACGAACCCGCGCCCGCCCCTCCTTCCCTACATTAACTACAGTAGCTGTTATCCCCTTATCTCTCCGATATAGACCAAACCTCCTACATTCTCCTTCCCGCACTGTCCCCCCTCTTTCCCCTTGCTAACTGTGAATAGTGTTCATTCTCCCCTAATCCCCCCATGTATCCCCCTCCCACCCACGCCTCCCCCCTTCCCCCCGCTCGCACGCCTTCCAATACGGGCGACACGTCGACGCTAGCCCTAAAGCGGCTTGACGCGAACTGGTGCACCAAGCTACCGGATTCGGCGGTCGAGTCGCTCGTGGCCACGTGCTTGTCTCTAGAACACCTCGGGCTCAAGGGGTGCTCTGCGCTTGTCTTCCCTAGCCTTAGCTCGGCGAACCTGAAGAGCTTGGACCTGTCGCTCTGCGGAAAGCTGGTGAGCGTTGAGATCGATCCCCTATCCACGTGAGCCGTTGGCTGCTGTTGACAGGAGAGGGGCTAGAGGGGGGGGGGGGGGGGGAGGGGGGGAGGGAAGGATGAGGATAAGGAACAGGAAGATGTAACCAAGAAGAGAGACAGCACGTGGGGGAGAGGGAGTGGAGGGGGGGCTGTACTCATGCCATACATGGCCGTAGTCGTATGACCATAGTAGACCCTCGCATCCCTACAATACCGGGACGGGGCACGCCAGATTTTTACCGACCAGGCAGATATTGCTTGCACCAAGCGCGAAGCGCTGTCAGGGGTTTGGCGAGTCGCATGAAGGGTGGGCTGCATCCTACTAAGAATCGCTTGTGAGGCAAACTTGCAATGGATGGCAGCGTCGAATGAGGCAATGGGAGGAAGATGGTGGGTGCTCTTTTTTTGCTCGCCTCAGTCATTTTGACCACTGACCACGCATCCGTTTCGAGACGGAGAGGGGTGGAGGGTACTCGATAGGAGAAAGGTACTCGATCTCGTGCATGGCCGTAGTCGTATGACCATAAACCCGGAGCGGGGGGGGGGTGAGGACAGGAAGAGAGGGAGAAAGAGAGAGAACCGGTACATGGACTGAGCTGCTGTTGACATCGTCGCTCGCGCGCACTGTGAGCGTATGTTGTTTGCTGTTGCCCTCCTTCGGATACCGTCTCTAAGCATTCGAAGGGGGCGTTCAGATCAGACGTGGCCATGACCACGAGGGTTAGGGTTATAGCGAGTAAGCAATGGTTGGTACAAGCACAATGGTTGTCACAAACACAATGGTTTGGTAGAAGTGTGCGTAAGAACAATGGTTGTTGCAAGCACAATGGTTGGCACAACCACAATGGCGTGGTATAAGTATAATGGTTAGTTCGAGTACAATGGTCGGTACAAGCACAATGGTTGGCACAACCGCAAGGGCTTGGTACCAGTATACCCTGGTAATAATTAGTGTGAGCACAATGGTTGGTACGAGCACAATGGTACTGATTGATACAGATACATTGGTTGGTTGGAGAAAAAACGCCCCTGTGCTGAAAGTATGCCCTTCCCCCCCACACCCTTGCCGCTCCTCTTCCCCCTTCCTTTCTCCCCGCCTCCCCTTCCTTGCCTACCTTCCCCCCCCATCGCCTCCCTTTTCCGCCTTCCTTTTTTCTCACCCCCGTCTTTGCTTCGTCCGTGCCTGCCTGGGTGCCTTCCCTTCCGTGTCTGCCTACCTACCTACGTATCTGCCTGTTTTGTCTGTCCGTCGTACGTGATGCGCGTGTGTCATCGGAACGGTCTTCGTTGTTGTATTTCCGTGTGGTGCGGTGGTGCATGTGCGTGTGTGTGGCCGGAACCGTCCTATCTATTGTTTTTTATCGCGGCGCGATGCATCTCAGACGACGTGCAGCATATCGTGCCAATCGCTGACGGAGCTGAAGGTGGCCATGTGCATGGGGCTTAACTCGCTCACCCTCGACTTGCCCGTGATGACCTCGCTCGACCTGAGCATGCTGGGCTTGCGAAACCTGACCCTGAACTGCACGAAGCTGGTCTACGCCAATCTCCGCGGGAGTTACAAGCTAGCCTCTGCGGTGAGCCCCTATGAACAGCCCCCGCTCCGTGCTTCGTGTTCCGTCTGTGATACCCGACATGTATACTACCACCACCGACCGCTTTTCGGACGCACAACTCCATGGCGATCCTGCCCCCCCTCCGCCCCCTCAGGTGTTGCTTTAATTTCCCCGTAGCCTGCCCTGTGTTGGAGGAGAGATGAGGAAAATAGACGAATGTGGTATGTTGGAGAGGTTTAGAACATTACAGTAGATAATAGCAGGGAAACGATCG
Organism: Nereocystis luetkeana; assembly: GCA_031213475.1. Classification (NCBI taxonomy): domain Eukaryota; class Phaeophyceae; order Laminariales; family Laminariaceae; genus Nereocystis; species Nereocystis luetkeana. The sequence continues at coordinate 3,092,839 of JARUPZ010000031.1, forward strand.
CTATCCTAAGAGATAGATGGTGGCCGCAAAAGGCAGTACAGAAGGGGGACAAGACAGGCGAAAGGTTTTATGTAATATATGGAAAACGCGTATTGAGCCCCCAACTGTTGGGGGTGCCTCTATTAGGAGTAGGAACGGTGCTCCGTCTCGAAAGGGATGTGTGGTCAACGGTCAAATGACTGAGACAAGCAACATATAGGTACGCCCCTCCCCCCCCCCCCCCCCTCCACCCGCTCGCCCTACCCCCCCCTCTTTACGGTATGCCTTACTTTCCGCACTGCCTACGCCTCCCCCTCAACCCGCTCGCCCTGTCACAAATCATTGACGCTGTCATCCGAATGCAAGTCCGACTCACAAGCGGTTCTTAGTAGGAGGCAGCTCACCATGCGACTCGCCGAACACCTCACGGGGCTTCTCGCTCGGTGCAAGAAACCATGCGACTCGCCGAACACCTCTCGCACTGGGCTTCTAGCTCGGTGCAAGAAATGTCTGCTTGGTCCGTGAAAGCCCGACGTGCTCCGTCCCGGCATTGTGGGGATGCGAGGGTCTTAGGTGTTACAACTACGGTTTTGCATGATATCGAGTAGCCCCCACCCCCTTCTACCCGCTTGCTCTACCCCCCCCCCCTTTACGGTATTGTATGCCTGACTTTCTGCACTGCCTTCCCCCCCCCCATCAACCCGCTCTCCCTGCCACAAACCCAGAACATCCAAAGCCGCTGTCCGGGACTTAGCATGGTGGACCTGTGCGGCACGAGCATAAACCCCGAGGCATTTGCGCGGTCGGACGGGGAGGGGGAAGGGGACGTTATTCAGGGAGGCGCACCTCTGCCGTGGCATACGTACTGAGCAAGGGTGTGACTAGTCGGGTATTGTATATACTCTGGGGGTACCCGGGTACCTACCCGAGCATGTCTGGGGGTACTGGTGTACCTACTCGAGTTTATAGGGGGGTACCCGTGTACTTACCCGAGTATGTCTCGGGGTACCCGGGTACCAACCCGAGTATGCCTGGGGGTACCCGGCTACCAACTAGAGTATGTCTGGGGGTACCCAGATACCAACCCGAAAGTCTGGGGGTACCCGGGTATCTACCCGAGTATGGCCCAAACTACCAGGGTTTGTACCCGGTTATATATCCCATATAACGTAGTGTGTGTACCCTACTAGACATAGTACCCTTTGTACTGAGCAGGTGGCGCTTTCATAGGTTTTTGTTATGGATAAAAGCGAAGGTGTAGACGAAACGGGTGTGTCGGGGAGTTTTTTACCTCGCAGCAGGAGGAGGAAAGGGATGTGCTATAATATTAAAAGTCCTTGCCGTACGTTTTTCTCCGTGGTTCAGTTCAGTCGTCGTTGTACCTGTAGCGATCGTTGCTGAGGAGCACTATTCTGTCCGGAAAAGTAAGAACGGTTTGGGCATTCGTGTTTATCTAAATGCAGTCCTTACATTTCCGGACAGGATGGTGTACGACAGTCCGCTGGCTGGCTGGATTTTGGGGGTTGAGTGAGGACCCTGCCCCCCCCACGCCGTCACGTGTCCATTGTTGCGTGACCTCTGGGAGCTAGATGTTAGCCCTACCCGGCGGGGCTTGGGATGTAGTCGGCAACGAAGCACCAACCACGTGACGATTGTTTCAGGAAGCCAGATGGATTGTGCTCGACAACGATTACTACGAGGGAACATACATATTGAGACTTTGAATAGTAACCAGAACCAAATATGGTTAGTTGACAAAGGGGAATATTCGTCACGGTTTTTGGGTGTATTACGCTCTGATTAGTATTGGCTCCCCGCAGTAGGAGGCGGCCGTCGAGCTGCCCGGCAAGTTTTAGCCCCATTTGGAGTCTGATGTTAGTGTCAAGCGGGGATTGTATTCCCGGTTAGAATACTAAACGGTGACTATATTCCTGGCCAGAATGGCACCTGGTGTGCTACACCTGGTACAGTAGTGTTGGCGTCGTGGTGCCGTATACCCTCTTGTTTTAGTCTGCCGTACCTCGTACCAGGTATTATACCTGGTCAGAGCTCGATGGCTATAGGCATCCTCACTCGGACTCGCGTAATACTTGGTACAGAAATACGTGTTGGTTTGCTGCGCGTTGCTTGTCGTTCGGTGTTTTTAAGTTCCTCTATGTGCGCATGAATTTTCTTTAGCGGGCAGGCGTGATGGGCGGGAACGTGTTCGTTCGTGAAAGTTTTTTAGTATTTTTTGTTCTCTGGTCGTAGGATACGAGTATCATTTTTGCTTTGATTGTTGCAGGTCACACGGATGGGTGGGGCGTGGTTTTGGTTCCGAGTATGGCGGTAGTGAGCGCACAATAATGATGTCCGTCGTTGTTAAAATAGCACCAGGCATGAACATTTTTTTTTCAAGTTTTGATCGTCCGCATGCAAATAAATAAATGCGTTCGCATTGATTGCGCCCTCCTTTCTTGCGCGTTGAAGATAGGGAGGCGTTCAAGCTTACCCCTTTTTGCGACCCAGGTACAGTGCACGGGTCATCGTACGTACAGCTGCTGTAGTAGCGACCAAACAATTGATACCAGGTATACCGTCAAGAGCGTTGAGTTGGCACAGAGGTGGGATCGTTTTGTAGCGCACGTTTTCTCGACAATGGATAAGGGTGGTAAAAAAGTCGAACATCATATTTTAGGAAGGCTCTCGACCCGATCTCGACCCGAAAATACATTGTTCGGTATTGGCTTTTTGAACCGCAGTCAGTCCCATTTTCGGGACAAACTACTACCAGGTACGTATTGCATTTTGAGCAGTTTGTCCCCAAAACGGGACTTCCGCACTGAAATGGTCAACTTTCCCATTCTGAAAGAATCGAGCGCTGAGATAAACGATCACCCCCCCACCCTTATGTGCGAATTCACCGCTCTTCTTGAGAGATTTAGAAACGACGTACAGAGTAGGTATCATACCTGGTTATGCGGTCTTATCAACTGCCTATTTAAAGTCGGAGCGCTCCGCAGTTTTTTACTGCTGCTGCTGTCTTCTTGTCCGTACACGTGCCGGACATCTTACTCCGCGCGTTGTACTTCGGGAACGTCCCCTACCTCAGCCCAGCAGTCCGGGGTCATGCCGATGCCAATGCTGTGATCGTCATCCCCCCCCCCCCGTCTCGAAAGGGATGCGTGGTCAATGGTAAAATGACTCAAGGCAAGCAACAAATGAGTACGGTACGCCCCCCCGCTTTTCCAAAAGATAGCAGTGGTCGAGAAAGATGCGAGAAAATGTCCCGCTTCTGCTTATAGATATTTGAAATATACGCCAGTCATACCGGTATCTTTGACGGAAGAGCTGCTCTATAATATAGTATGATAGCTCTACGCACTACGCATAGCAGTGCAGTGGTCTATACCAATAACGGCAGTGGCTCTCCGGACCTTTGTCTCGCTTGTAGGGGTCAGACAGGGGACAGGGGAGAAAAACCCTCTCATTTTTCAATATATTATGTATCATCCCGGTAAATAAAATGCCGTAACAGAAAAGTGGAAAACCTTGAAATATTGATGCAGCACTACTTGACGAGTTGACGGGCAGTGCTGCTGTGCTACAGAAGCATTGCGTGCGACACTCTCGATGCCGGGTGAGCGAAGCCCTCGCCGGTGGACGAGGAGCGCCGCGAGTAGTGCATCGCCTTCTTCGAGGCACAATAGTTCGCAAGCATCGCCTAGCAACAATCAGCATCAGCAACAGCAGCAACAACGACGTTGGGGATCCAATCTATCGACCCAACGGCGAGACAGGACGGTAGTGTGGGCTTCATGCCTTCAGAAGGTGCAGGCACTCCGACGTGGAGGACCCTGGGTTGCCAGCGATACTTGTCCGGAAGGGTACAGGAATGATGCCGCTGGTGCTGGTGCTGGTGCTGGTGCTGCTGGCCTCTCTCGCAACGATGTCGCTTCTCCTGTCCGTGGAGCCTCTGCGCACAGCAGCTCGATGGGTAACGCAGCTAGGGCGAAGCAAGTTGACGACGAGCTTAACGAGCAGCTCGATCTTTTGGGGGGGCTCACCTATCCGAACTCGTCCATAAGGTAGAGCGCTATATAGGCATGCACCTACCGCTGCAATGATACGTTTGTATGGTCGTCTGCGCCCTTTCCCGCCTGCTGCAAGTTTAGGAGAAAGATGCAATAAGTAGCAGTGCTGCCCCTCCAGAGTCCTCACACGACTGCTGTTGACCTACTGCTGTACCTTACGCGCAGCACCACCTTACCCGTAGACCTTACCAGATACCAGGTACAGCAGTAGGAGTAAACCCCAGCAGATACTGCAACGGGGATACCACGAGTACAGCAGTGTTGCTAATAGTAGTACTCCAACGCCGGTGCGTAACTACCGCCAGAGGGTAGGTCATCACTCCACGTAAGCATCAAAAGCAACGGCAAGTATATACCACGCTGTGGGCCTACTACTCCTGTGGACTATGATATCGTATCAGCCTGTTACACAGCAGTCCAAACGGGACAACGGGTGACGTTCTATTTGCCCCGCCCACCTATAGAACATATCGTACCATCTCACAAGAGAGCATACACCAGCACAAACCAATAGATCAAGTTGCACTGAGAGAACCCTTCTCCTTAGCGAGTCTCACGAACCGGTCGTCAATGGCTACCGGTATTAAAAGTGGGGCTGCTGTTGCCCAAAACTTGTTTTCAGTGTGGGCCTTTTTATCAGGGCAGGGCTGCCAACGGCAGCACTCCTGTCTGCTTTAGGGCCGCTGAGGAAAGCGAAATACATTTGTACCTGCAGCTAAGTACTGCCGCACTATCATAGTGCTGTAGACTACAGCAGCATGCCAATACCTGACAACCAGGTACCACACCATGTTATTCGCCCCGTAAACGGTTCGTTCTTCTTGTGCGTTTGTTTTTCTCCTAATATGCTCATTTACATCACCGGCGGGGACATGATGCACCCGTATCTGTAGCCCGCAGGATGCAGGGTTCATGGTGTCGGCGCTGTGCGAGGCCGTCTCCCCGTCCTCCGACAAGCTGTGCTCGAGGGTGGCTCAGCTGTTCACCTCGGTAAGGACCACCGCACGTTAACAGTCCAACTGTTTTAACATTCTTCCACGGGCATGCTGTACGTACGACTGCCGGTTACACATCAGCAGCGGGGGTGTTGTGTGATGTAGCGAGGCCGCTATATCTCGAGCTTTTGGACCGACGACGCGAGGAGTGCCAGTCCGTCAAAGGACTGAACCTCCCTCCCGAAACGCACTGATCACTCAAAAGTTGGAGATGCCTCTATTAACGGTGGGAGTAGCTGTGTCTCGAAAGGGGTGCGTGGTTCAAGGGTTAGATGGTCGAGGCTAGCAACAAGTGAGTTCACGCTTCGCGCTTGGTGCAAGCAACGTCAGCCTGGTCGGTGAAACCACGACATGCTCCGTCCCGGCATTGTAGGGATGCGAGGGTCTATGGTAATACGACTACGGTCATGCATGATAATACAGTAGGTACGATATCGAGTACACCACTTCCCCCCCCTTACCCTACCCTTCCTTCTACAGATCATGAACATGTTAGGATTTAGATGGGTCTAGGTCGTGCCCTGTTCGACGTGGGCAACGTTCGGTCCTTTTACCTTACCCCTCTCCACACTACCCCCTTGATTCATGCTTATTGCATACTGCACGGTACCCCCCGCGCCCCCTCTCCCCCGTCTTCCGCGAAGCTCTGCGCGACGCAACAGAAGGTGTCCTTCTTGGCCTGGCAGCTTACCATCGTCGTGGACTTCTTCGTGGGCTCTTTGGCTCCTCTGGCCCAAGCGCTGCCACCCTCGCCCCAACCGCAAGCCCAACCGCAACAAGCGCAAGCATGCGCTCCAGCGCAAGCACAAGCACAAGCACGAGGCCAGTTACAAGCGCAAGCGCCGATGGCGCAAGGTCGGCGCGGGTGCGTCGTCCGAGCTCTCGCGCAGCTCCTGTACGAGAACGGGGACCGTCTGGGAACGCGGTTCGACAGCGTCCTCCCCGCGCTGCTGGGCCTGGCGGACGTGTCGGCTGCGGACCTGGATGCCAGGTGGGTGGGCGATGAGTGGGTGGGTGAGTGGGTGGGAAAAATAGTTTTCGTTGATACCGGCACAAAATATACCAGGTGCTCTAGTTACGGGATGATTTCCTCTTGAAAGCCTGACGGCGGGAGAAACATGGACATCTTCGGCCAAGACCAGCAGACGGTACGTAATGTACGGGAATGACACATCATCTGGCAGTCAAAATCGTTTTGTTGTTGTTGTTGTTGTTGTTGTTGTTGCTGTTGTTGTTGTTGTGTTTTTATTAACAGCGTCGCCCGTTCGGCTCCCCCCCTCCCCCTTCCGCCCCCTCTCCCGCCTCCCTCCTCCCCCTCTATCGTCTCCACGCACCCCGCTCGCGTCCGGCATCTCTACCCTTCCTTATGGCCCCCTGCGCAACACAAGGCACGCCGCGCTCGACGCGCTTTCCAACCTCTGCCTCAAGAACTGGGCGGGCTTCACCGAGCTCCAGCGGCGGGCGGTATGCTCTTCCCTCGCTCAGAACTTCGTGGCGCACTGGCGCTCTTTCGCCGCCACCACCCCCGCCCCTGCCCCCGCTCCTGCTTCCGCCCCCACGCCTACTACCCCAGGCCCTGGCATTACCCCTAGCCCTAGCCCCGCCCCCGCCCCTCCTGCAGACAACGAAACCGACAACGATAACGACAATGGTGGCGGTAGTAACGGCGGTGATAGGGTGGACGCGGCCTCGGCTGCTCCTGCTGCTGTGTCTCTCGCGCGGACGGCGGCCGAGCGCAAGGTCCTGGCCTCTGCCACGCGTGGGCTCGCCTGCGCGGTCGTCAAGGGCGGAGTGGTGCCCGTACTCGGATCGGACCTGGCCCGCGTGGTACACGCGCTGAGCCACCTCGTGCAGCCGGCGGGGGAAGGGGAGCGGGGGGCGGTGGCTGCGGCCGCGTCACTCGGTGGTAGCAGCGGCGGCGGCGGCAGCGGCAGCCACAGTCATAGCATGGGTAGAGGCGATTTCGGTAGGGGGTGGGGCGGCAGCGGGGGGGGAGGTGGAGGAGGTGGAGGAGGAGGAGGAGGCAGTAGCAGTGGCGGGAGTCGGAGTCGCAGCCGTGGGCAGAGTGGTGGGAGTGGGGGTGGTGGTGGTAGTGTTCGGGGGCGGGGGGGGGCGGGGGCGTCGCCGACGAGGCTGTCGGGGCCGTCGTCGTTGGCGGACCCCAGGGCAAGGGTGAGGCTTCAGGCGTTGACGCTGTTGGAGGCGATGGGGGCGAAGGAAGCCAAGGCCCTGTATCCCCACTGGGCACTATTTTTTACCCCCCATGTGTCCACTTCTGCCTCTGCTGCTGCTGCTGCTGCTACTGCTGGCGAGGTCTTGGGGAAGACAGGTGCAGAGGGAGGTGAGGGTTTTTTGCCGGGGGGGGGGGGCGTGTATGGTTGTTTATAGGTGGTGGGGATCGGGGTCGGGTTGTACGTTGGTAAGTGGGATTTTTGCACCGAAATTTGTTCAATGTTTGTGTTTGATTTTGTGTGTCCCGGCGGCGGGGGGGGGGGGAGGCGGGGGGGGGGGGTGTACTCCTTGTCATGCATGGCCGTAGTCGTATGGTCGTAGACCCTCGCATCTCTACCACGCCGGGTCGGAACACGTCGGGTTTTCACCGACCAGGCGATGAAAAGTGGAGGGAGGGGGGGAGGGGGTCCATGTGGCAATCGGTTTTTTGTGGAGTAGGCTGTACGATACGGGGCACCATAAATACCCGCGCTAGTGAGTATTAGTTTTTATCGAAAGACTTGTTTTTATGCTGCTGCTGTTTGTGATGCGAGGGTCTATCGTCATAAGACTACGGTCATCATGCATGATATGAGTGCCCCCCCCTACCCCTACGCCCCCTTCCCCACCACCCCCCGTCGCTCGCTGCCACTGATTTATACTCGTGTGTTTCCTCCCACACCCAATACCTCACTCCCACCCCCCTCCAACCTCAAAACAAACAAACAAAAAACTTCGTGCTACCTCGATCAACAGCGGCGGCAGCAGCAGCAGCAGCAGCAGCAACAGCGGTGGCGGCTGGATCCTCCCCTGTGCTCCCCGCCGGCTTGGTGCTGATCATGGAGAACGATGACGCGCCGCAGGCTCGAGCGGCGGCCGCGGCGGCGGCGACTTCCCTCGTTAAGAATGCCCCGCTTCGCAAGTGGATGGCGGCATCGCTTGCCACAAGGTCGTCGGCGGTGGGGGCGGGGGCGGGGGTAGGGGGGGGGGTGATGAGAAGTGGAGGGGGTGGGGGTGGAGGTGGGGGCGGTGGAGGAAGCGGCGGGGGGGGGGGGGGGAGGCATCGGGGAGCGGGTGGAGTCCATGATGCTTCGCCTCCACCGAAGCCTGGTCGTCTGCCTTGCGCGGGAGAAGGTGTGGGCACAGCGATCGTTTTCGTTGGGGGTGGGGGGGGGGGTGGTTAGGGGCAAGGGGGGTTGTGGAGGGCGTTTGGAGGGGGGGGGGGGAGGGGGGATGTACTCATGTCATTCATGGCCGTAGTTGTATGGCCATAGGCCCTCGCACCCCTACAATGCCGGGACGGAGCATGTTTCACCGACCAGGCAGACGTTGCTTGCACCAAGCGCGAAGCAAAACGTGAGTTGCTGGGCGGGTGGCATGAAGGGTGAGCTGCATCCTACTAAGAACCGCTTTGGGGGCGGATGTTATTGCATATGGACGACAGCGCCAACGAATTGATTTAACTTCTGGTCTGGCCACTTCCAGAGACAGGAACGGGTACACTATGCAATTGTCCCGTGGGCGCCTTTCCATCTACACACTTTGTGATACGATCATCCCCCTTGTGCAGAGTCAAGATTCTCCACCCCGGACAAATGACTTAGCTTGATCGCCAGCCGTGGTCACCGCCAAAAAAAAAAAAACGGTACCCTGGTCGTCTAGCTCACGAAGTGAGAGGCGTTTTTCACAGCGTCGTCGCGAACCGACGCCAACCCAATATATGTATGTACAAGTATATGGTAATACCCTGTTGTTGTTCACACGTCAAATTTCGTTTCGTTGGCTTTCTCTGGGTCATTACCCCGATTGCAGCATATAGCTGCTGTAATTGGCGGAATAGCCCAAAGCCAACCAAACGAAGTCGTGTTGGTACAAGGAACGAGTCCAGCTTCCTCCCACTCCAAAGGAAGGCCTTGTGTATATCATGTACGTAGGTGGGGGGGGCAGAATGAGGTAGTTCATGGATTTTCGGTGGGGGTGGGGGCGGTGTTTGGTGTTTTTGTGTTTTGTTGTTTTTTGCGGGGGGGCGTAATAAAATGGGGGGGGGGGGTGTACTCGATAGGAGAGATGTACTCGATCTCATGCATGGCCGTAGTCGTATGACCATAGACCCGGGCAGAAAAAGGTACTGTAGCAGTCGCTCAGACGTGGCTAGGGTGGGTGAGTGTTGTCTTAACGGGTGATGGTGGTTCCACTCGTCCGCACTGATTGATTGGTCGGTCGTTCGTTCGGTCTTTCGACCCCTTCTTTCGATTTCATTGGTTGGTTGATAGGCCGTTCGGCGGTCAGTGTGTGTCACCCTCCCCCCACCCCCCTCCGTTCGGTGAGACGACGTGCGTCACTTCTCCCCTCCGTCCCCTTTCTTCGACTCCCCCGGTGCTTGCGTTTGGTGCAAGCAATGTCTGGCAGGTCGGTGAAAACCCGACGTGGTCCGTCCCGACATTGTAGGAGTGCGAGAGTCTATGGTCATACGACTATGGCCTTGCATGACATGAGTGCACCCACCCCCCTGCGACCTCCCCCCCCCCCCACCCTCCTCGGTGCCGCGCGAAACATAAACGCAAAGACGCTGGACCATGCTACGCCAGGCCACGCCAGACCACGCCCTTCCCTAGACAGGAGTCACGCAATCCCCAACACCTACGATTTCTGGAGTGGCGTGAGGATTGGTGCATTCGCCCCTTTACCGTTGGTGCTTAGTCCTGTGGCGCTATCTGTAGGATTGCTCGACGGCTTTGTCTGAGCAAAAACGCGCAGTACGCGCGCGCCCGGCTCGATTTATTTTACCCTCGGCACCTTACCACCCCCACGCCCCCCTAAGTGTAATGCACCAGGTAATAGCGAATAAAACGATCGTTGTCCTAGCAGATAGGCAGGCGGTGGCCACAAAAGGGAAAGCAGGAAGGGGATGAGGTACGTCATATAGGACAAATATTTTTAATGTACTATGGGGAAAACGTAGTGAGTGCCCGAATGTTGGGAGTGTCTCTATTGGGAGTAGGAACGGTGCGCCGTCTCGAAAGGGCTGCGTGGTCAATGGTCAAATGACTGAGGCGAGCAACAAATGAGTATCGCCCCCCCTTCCTCCCTCCCTCCCTCCAACCCTCCCCTTTCCCACTTCTCCCCCCTCCCCTCCCCCCTCCCCTCCCCCCTCCCCTCCCCCCCTCCCCCCCCCGCGTTTCGCGCACGCGTTGGTGGTGGTAAATCTTGGTGGTTCTGTTCCTCAGTCTCCGGCGGTGGTGGCGAAGCTGTGCTCGTGCGCAAGCGCGTTGATTGCGGAGCTGCCGTACTCGGCAGCAGCGAAGCAAGCACCAGTACCAGCTGCAGCGACAGCAGCAGCAGCAGCAGCAGGAGGAGGATGGGTAACAGGGGGAGGGGGGAGAGGAGGGAAGGGGGAAGGAGGAGGGGTCCGGGGAGGGGGATGGGAAGGGGTGGGGGGGAGGGAAGGAATAACGAATGGATGTCGGAGGGGTACCAGGCTGGACGAGGCTCTGGGAGAGCTGCTGCCGGGGCTCGCGCGGCTGATGATGGACGTCGCGGCGGAACCGAGCGCCAGGATTGCCGGTGCGTCCCAGCCTTGCCTTCGAGTCCGGAGTCTGTTGCCCGCTCGTGCAGGGGCAATCGTGATAGGTGGTGACGCCGGCAGAATGACACAAGGCGTGCGTTATTGTCTTCCTTTTTTTTACTTATTTGCTATTGTTGCGGGGGGCCATAGTAATACATAGTAATGCATAGAAATATATAGTAATGCATAGTAATCAGAACCCACGAGGGAGCCCAAACGTGTATGCCCCCCTATGTTTACACGCGATATTTGAGATGTTTGGTTATGATTATGACAGTATGTCGCCCCGTGCAATAGATGGTACTTCTGAAAAATACCTCCAAGTCTAGTTGCAAGTACATTTCGTCCCTCAAAACGTGGGTGCAGGCTTTTGTCGGGTTGTTCCCTTAATTTATATATTATCTTGTGGTACCTCGTATAAATAATAAACAAGCTTGAGCTCACCAACCACACTTCCACGCACCACTCCGGCCGACACTCCCTCTTCGTACCCTGCGAGATCGGTGATATCTACATCATGAAGTGGGAATCGGTGATATGTCTGACGTGTGCATCTCTTTGGCATCCTTTGGCAATCCTGAATGTGTTTTTAAGTCCTCGATATCGTTGACCTACGTCCTTGGCATGCTTGGCACCTCTGACATGATTGACACCCTTACCTTGATGTCCTTGACAGCCTTGACATGCCGGCTTTGTATACGCTTGGTACATTTGTATATTTGACGCTACTTGGCACGCTTGACTTCCCCAACATCCTTGACATTCTTGACTTCCCTGACGTCCTCAATCCTCCGCCCCCCCCCCCCCCCCCCCCCCCCCCCCTCCCTCCGCTTCCTCCCCCTCTCCCCCCCTCCTCCGCTTTCTCCCCCTCCCCCCCCCCTCCTCCGCTTCCTCCCCCTCTCCTCCTTCTCCCTCTTTCCCCCCAAATACAATTGGGTTTTTCCCAATTAATGTCGTCGGTCACCCACCCACCCGGCCGACCCGGGGTTTCCTCAGCTTCGCAGGCGTTGACCGCGGCGTTCTCAACGGCGGAGCCCGTTGCCGCCATCGATTCCTTCTTGCGCGGCTTTCGCTTCACCCCCCCCGCCGCCGCCGCCGCCGCCGCCATCACCACCACCGCTTTGGGTGGGCGGTTAGGGCCCGGCTGGGCTGCGGGTGCTGGCGCCGGTAAGGGTGCGAGATCCGTCCTCCCGCGGTTTGTGGGGACGGGGGCGGCAGCGGCGGCAGCGGCGGCAGCGGCGGCGGCGGACGCCGCCGCTGAGCGTAATAACGTGGGGCTCGGGTCTCCCCTGCCGCTGCGGCCTGGGAGTGCGGACGATCGCGGAAACAGGTTCGCAGGCGGCGACAGACGGTGGCGGGGAACAGCGCCGCCGTCCACGTTGTCTTCATGGGCTGACAGGAGGCGAGAGGAACCAGGAAGAGGGGACGGAAGTCGAACAGTCGACGCGGTCAGGGAACGAGGAGTCGATGGCGCGGGTGGCGAAGTTGGGGGTAGGCGCTTGCGATTGTCGCCGCCACCAACGCCAGCAACAGCAATAGCATCAGCAACAACAGCGACCGAGGATAGAGCTGCGTTGTTGCCGGCGGAGATGCCACCGCCGCCGCCGCCATCTCCCCTTTGTTCTCAAGCGGCGGTGGCAGGGGTAGCAGATGTGGTGGGCGGGATTCCGGGCGACGCGTCTGTGTCAGGGGGCAGAGACACCGACACAGACACCGGTAACAGCAACGGTACCGGTAACGGTACCGGTAGCGGTAACGGCGATGGTACCGGGAATGGTACTAGAAACGGTATTGGGAATGGTACCGGGAATGGTACCGGAAACGGTATTGGGAACGGTGCCGTTAACGGTAGCGGTATCAGTACCGGTAACGATACCGGTAACGGTAACACCAGCGATACCGGCGGGGAGTTCGTCGACCGAATCATAGCTTTGGCAGACGCGCCGGGGCAGCTGCGTGCGGAAGCGCTCGGCCTGCTCACCCGCATCGGGCGGTCTTACCCGGCACACCTTTCTGGCGGCAGCGGCAGCGGCGGCGGCGGCGGCGGCGGCGGTGTCGGCGATGGTAACTGTGGTGTTATCAGCGTCGGCGTGGGTGTCAGTGGTGGTGTTGGTGTCGGTGGTGGTGCTGGCGGCTGCCTTGGTGTTGAGGCGAGTAGGGAGAGGAAGCGCCGGGCGGCAGAGGCGATGAAGACGACAATGACGACCACCTGGGAGCGGGCTTCGGGGCTGCTGCTACGGTGCTTCGCGGACCCAGACCAAAACTTGCGACTGCACGCGATGAAGGTTCTCGAGGCCCTACTTCTTGCGCGCGCGGAGCAAGCGACGCTAGCGACGGCGGCGGCTGCAGAGGCAGCGGCAGCGGCGGCGGCGGTGGCGGCGGCAACTGTACCGGGAGCCGAGGGAGAGGGGAAGGCTGTCGAGAACGCCGCAGGCAGTCTGAAGGAGGGTGGCGTGGGGGGGTCTCCGCCAGAAGAAGGCGTACTCGGTGGCGGGGTGGGGGCAACTAATGTGGAGGTCGGTGCGAGCGGTGGTGGTGGCGGTGTTGGTAGCGGTAACGGCAGTGGTGGGGGCGGGGGTGGGGGGGGGGGTGGCGATAGTGGTGACGGTGGCGGTGGTGGCTCTGGTAGTGGCGGCGGTGGGGGCGGTGGTGGCGGGCTATGGGGAGAGCTCGTCCAAAAGCACCTGCAGCGGGCGCTGGAGGACCCGTACCACGGCGTCCGCGCGGTGGCCTGCTCGTGCCATGGGTGCCTGTTGAACTCCGACTGGCAGGCGTTTTCGCACCGGGAGCGGGCGCGGTGCCTGGACAGAGTGCTTGCGGCCACGAGCGACAGAGCCGCCGGTGTGTACTACTGCTCATACGGTTGCTGTTAATGCTGTACTATTAATAGTATTCATGATTGTATGCTAGGGATATATTGTTTTAGCTGCGTCCTGTGTTGTAGATTTCTATTTCCTGTGTTATTAATAGATGCATTGCACCTCGCTCTCTGTATGCTTCGTAAATACCAGGTTTGTACCAGGTACCTAATTCATCTGTACATTTTGGGAGAAAGAGGGGGCGGGACGGGGCGGGGTGGGGTGGGAGAGGGGCACGAAACACTCCTCGTGCACGTACAGTGTGGACAAGGACTCATCTTCCGCGTGGCCGTCCCTTTGCCGTCGACGCCATTAATACTTTCCATACAATCAAAATTCAAGATGAAAAATGATGCCTGGTACTGCGTGAGACTATCCCATCAACGCAGTGACCGCGTTAGCATGCCTCTTTCTTTTTGGCGGGCAACCAGGTGTGAGTGTCCTGGCGTGCAAGGTGATTGCGGGTCTGATGACCATGGCCGGACAGGATGGGACGGCGGCGTGGTGCCGAGAGCCCAGCTTCCTGGAACGGTGCGCTGTGCGGCTTGAAGAAATGATGGGGGACCCTAAGGTGGGAGTCTTAACTTTGCACACCTCGCACAGATTATGTACAGATCATGTACAGACCATCCCGATTGATGATCTAGATCCTTCAGGGCATCCTTCGGGGCAAATAGATAGATATATAGGTTCCTGCTCTGTACGATCTACATCGCTCATATTGTTTTAGGGTGAGAGCTGTAAAATCTGCATGATCTATTAGTAGCACGTATTTCTCGGGTTGGATCTGTACTACTAGTTTAGAGATCCTGCGCAGCATCTGATAACGGCAGGTTTAGGATGTGTCTGATCTATTTGATCTACCTGATCTGTCTGATCTGTCTAATCTGTCCGATCCATATGATCTGTCTGATTTGTCTGATCTATCTGGTCTATCTGATAGGTATGATATATCTGATCTATCTGATAGGTCTGATCCATCTGATCTATCCGATATATCTGATATATCCGATATATCTGGTATATCCGGTATATCTGATATATCTATCTGAGATGGCTGATCTGTCTGATCTATCTGTAGATGATCTGTCCGGCGTGTATATACATGTAACCCTTGATCCTTGTTTCTTGTTTCTTGTGTTTTGTTTTTTCTTCCATGCTGTTCTCTCGACCTTGCCGTTGTTTGCGTTTGTGGGCGAGTTTTGGTGAAAAGCGCAATACGATGTACCAGGTAGGCCTTACTGAACTGTTTTGCGAGAAAGAACGAGGCGGGCATGCTTCTTTCGTGGCGGCGGAGTGTGTCGTCTGCACGCGTTCATCTCTTGCCTGGCATCTCTGTATTTTTGTCTGGTATCCATGCATACGGCAGTAGCGTTGACGTGAATACGTCGATTTCCGAGCTCCCCCAAGCAGAGCAAGACGGGGGGGGGAAGGGGGGGGGGGGGGGGGGTGATGCTTTTCTGTGTTCGTTTTTTTGTGCGCAAACCACGCGTTTCATTCATTTCCCTATTCCCTGGCCGTAAAACTAAGCTGGCCGGGCTGCTCTTCTCTCTTTCCGTCGCTCTGTCTCTCTCCCTTTCCTTGCCCCGCGCTCTCTCTCGACCCCCACCCTCGCTTTTTCTCCCTCTCTCTTTTTCTCTCTCCGTCTCTCTCCCTGTCCCTCTGTTTCTCTCTCTGTTTCTCTCTCTGTTTCTCTCTCTGTCTATCTATTTGTCTATATCTTTCTGTCTGTCTCTGTCTATCTCTCTGTCTCTCTTTCTCTATCTCGCTCGCGTGTGTGCACTCATCCCCCTCTCCCCCCCTCCCTCCTCCTCCCCCGCCCTTTCACCCCGACGCTACAGGCCACCGTCAGAGCGCAGGCCATGCTAGCCGTGGGCAACCTCTCCTACTCCCTCCACCGCCTAAGGTCGGGCGTGGACTCATCTCGAGGACGCCACCCTACCGACACCAAGCCCAACACCAACACCAACAACGCCATCACCAATACCAACACCAACACCAACACCAGCAACACCAACACCAACAACGCCAACACCACCAACAGCAGATGTGGCGATAAAAGTACTTCTGAACATCCCCCACCCACTCCCCCCTCTGGTGCTACTGCCATATCAACCACGTTAGCTGCTGCTGCTCCTGCTGCTGCTGCTGCTGCTGCTGCTGCTGCTGTGGGTAATCTCATCTCGCGCATGCGACTGCGCTCCCTGTGCGAAGGCGCCCTTCACCTGACGGTGACGGAACCCGATAACGCCGCCGGTAGCGCCGTGCGCGCCCTAGGGTACTTAGCGTGGGGTTTGGATGCTGGTCAGGGCGAAAGGTGGGGGGGGGGGGGCGGGTGGGGGTGGTGACGAGGGAGGTGAGGGTGGAGATGAGGGTGGGGGTGCGAAGGAAAGGGGAGGAGAAAGAGGTGGTGGAGGAGGAGGAGGA
Source organism: Nereocystis luetkeana (assembly GCA_031213475.1). NCBI lineage: Eukaryota > Phaeophyceae > Laminariales > Laminariaceae > Nereocystis > Nereocystis luetkeana. The sequence continues at coordinate 3,108,947 of JARUPZ010000031.1, forward strand.
GGGGAGTGGGGAAGGAGAGTAGGAGGAGGAAGGGGAGGCTGGGGGGTAGGAAAAGGAAAAGGGTGTGGAACAGGAGCAGGAGGAGGAGGGGCAGGGGGGGTAGGCTCCGGTACTGAAGCGATCGCCGCCGAGATCGACGGTGAGCTGGACGGGGTGGAGGACCAAGACAGGGAGCTGCAGGATAGGGCGGTGTTAGCCTTGGCTGAGAGGCTGGAGCTGCCTGACAAGGGGAGCGTGGGAGCGGTGCCGCCGGCGGGGGGAGCTAGGGCTGCGGGGAGGGGGGGCGGAGCGCGGGAGGAGCGCGGAGACGCGGGGGGACGACGGGCCGATGTCGCAGCTGCGAAGTGCAGGTCAGTATTTGTTATTATAACAGGCGGGGGGGGGGGGGGGGGGGGGGGGGGCGTACTCATTTGTTGCTTGCCTTAGTCATACGACCATTAACCACGTATCCCTTTCGTTTGGGTGGGGGGGTGAACTCGATAGGAGAGATATGTTCGATCTCATGCATGGCCGTAGTCGTATAGCCATAGACCCTCGCCTCCATACAATGCCGGAACGGAGCATGTCGGGTTTTCACCGACCAGGCAGACATTGCTTGCACCAAGCATGAAGAGCGTTGACTTCTCTCTCACGGGGGTGTGATCGCTTGTTTCAGCGCTCGTTTTCTCCTCAGTAACGGTAGTAAACAAGGAGTCGAACAGTTCTATTTTCGGAAGGAAAAAGGGAAAAAGGGGCTCTCGACACCATATTTTTTTCGGAGAGAGAGAGAGAGAAGAAAAAACAAGCCCCTTTTTGCTAGGTAATTTTTTGGCACCCATCCTTGACTTAATTTAACGCTAACCCTCTCCGTTCTTCTGGAAGGAAAATGAAGAATTCGAGCGAGCGCTTCAGCCAAAAAAAGAAAACGATGGTGACCCTGCTGTGCCAGCTCAACGCTCGTTTTACGGTACGGACGAATCATGTGCTTCGCGCGTGTCGTACGAGCTCCCCACGTTGCGGTCCATGCATCCCCTACTACGCTCTGCGCCAGCAACGTTCACGGGCCGGGCCAAACAAACCTCACGGCTTAGGCCGGGTCGGTTCGGTTTGGTTCGGGTCGGGTCTCGGGTAACGGTGACCGGACCCGATCCGTGATGAATTCGAATCCTCCTGGCCCGACCCGACTCGACCCGCCCCGACACGACCCGACCCGTGAGATTTCGAACGCTTCTTGACATGACTCGTTTAGAGAGCCCTGATATTTCCCCTGTTTTTTATAAAAGGGAGTCTTGACCCTTTCAGGGCAAAAACTGCAGTCCTGTTTAGGGGATAAACTACTCACAAGCTTGCCTGGTTTGTTCCCAAAACGGGGCTGCACTCCTATAACGGGGGACCATAGTTAATAGGACCAAATATTGTTGGGGAAAACAGGGAAATATATAGGTTTTTGTGTGTAACGTAGGTCCTATTAAATATGGTTCCCCGTAATAACAGTCCCAAAAGGGTTAAGGCGAATATATTTCAACTTCAAAATATTTCTCCCCGCTCTTAGCTTACTTGTTTGCCTCGCCATGGGTTTCCACGCTCTCTACTCTACTGCACTTTGAGTTGTTTGTTCGTCTGAAGGTTAAGCTTCGTTGGCCGTGTCTGCTTTTTCGTTGTTTTTATTTTTTTTGCTCGTTTTTTTCGTTTCTCGTTCCCGTATGCGTGTCTTGCTTCTCGTGTTTCGCTACGGTACGAGTGCTCGCAATCATTTCTCGTTTTTCTGTTTTTCTGTACTTTTTTTTTTCTTTCTTGCTTCGGTTGTCTTGTTTTCGTTCAGATCGTCTTGTTTTCGTGTTGCTCGTTTTTTATTTCTCGTGTCCGCTCCTCGTTTATCGTTTATCGCTACTTACTCGTAATCGTTTCTCGTATTTCGGTACTCGTTTTCCGTTTTTTATTTTCTTCGCGTTTTCGTTCAGTGTTTCTCGTTTCTCGTTTTTGTTGTTGTTGCTGCTTGTTTCTCGTTTCTCGTGCCCGTGTCTTTGTTCATCATTTATCGCCTCTGTACTCGCAACTTTTTTTCTCGTTTTTTTTCTGTTCGTACCCGTTTTTCGTTTTTCACATTTTTGCTGTCACGTTTTCGTTTTTTATGTTTTGTTTTTTCGTCGCTGCGGGGTCCCTGTTGATCGTTTTTTTCTTTTCTCGTGTCCATGGAGAGGATTATATTGTAGGTGGGAGAGCCTTCCGAGAAATATCCGTTGTTTGATGACGCGTTCTACGATGGAGGTGGCACATTTCGGCTATTTTCTTTTCTGAATGGTGGGGCTCCTTAACCCTTTTAGAACCGCAGTCCCGTTCTGGGGACAAACCAGTCAAATTTCAAGTAGTTTTGTCCCCAAACGGGACCGCGGTTCTAAAGGGGTTAACCCGAAATCGTCGCAATGCCAGTCTTGTTTCGAAAAATGACGTTTTTGTATACTTGGGCCATGGGATTATTCATCGGGATGCAACTTGATTTTTTGCTGGAGTCAGCTTTCGGGTGAGGTATGGAGCTCCTCAAGTAAGGCGTTGGTTCTTGCTATGCTTGGTAGCCATTGCTCGGTTGACCGCGTACAAGTGGAACTACCAATTGGATGCAGCACGTGACGGGATTATCGTTTATCGGTATATGCTGATTGTACTCGTTTCTCGGTCTTCGTGTGATACGCTAGGTGGAACTGCTGCATCGCTCTCGGGATCGTTCTATCGGCTCGTGGGGTGCGAGCTCGCGTGTCCGGCGCAGCGTGGACGCCGGTCCTCATGCGGTCCCTGCGCAGGTAGGTCTGCTGGGGCTTGGCGCAGTGCGATGCGATGACATGCCCTGCCATGCGATGCCATGCCATGCCATGCCATGATATGCCATGCCATGCGCGATGCGATGCGATGCGGTGCGGTACGATGCGATCCCCCATTGGTTTTCTGAGTTTGCTCGATTTGTTTTGTTCCGTTTTTTTTCCGATTTGTTTTTGTTTTGATTTTCGCTCCGACTCAGCTCTGACTTTTTTCTCTGACTTTTGCGCTGACTTTCGCTCTGACTTTTGCTCTGACCTTTGCGCTGACTTACCTCTGACCTTGGCTCTGATTTTGATCCGATTTGTATTGTGATTCCGTTCACGACATTTTTATTTATCCTTGTGTGCTTTTTCAACTCGGGGCGTTTTTTCACAGCGCGTTGGTGTAAGGGACGACACACGATACCATCATAGCATCAAAGGAGAGCCTCATGGTTGGGCGGTCCCGGTATGCGAGCATGATGAACCACACGGGAGCATTTGTATGTGCGCTCGTTTCTAACGGTCGATCGATTTCCTCGGATGCGTGAGTAGGGCGCTGTTGTGTCCACGCTAACCGCAAGGCTCTTCTTTGGTTATTTTTTATTTCGCGTATTTCTCGGTGGAGCGAAAGACTCTTTCTCTTTGCCGACCGTGTGTTGTACTGCTGTGCTGTTGCTGCTGTTGTTGTGCTGCCGCTGTGCTGTGCTGTTATGTCTTCTGTGTTCTCACGTATGTTGTGCTGTTACTACTGTGTTGTTGTCTGTGCTGTGCTGTGCTGTGTTGTGCTGTGCTGTGCTGTGCTGTGCTGTGCTGCGCTGTGCTGCGCTGCGTTGTTACTATTGATGTGCTTTGCTGTACCTCACTGCACTACGCGTACGGTGAAATCTGTGGTGGCTCCAACAAGCGCTTCTTTACTGATCGGGCACGGCGTGATATACCGGGCACATGCCTGTGACACCCCCTCCCCCCGGTAAACCAATTCATTGACGCTGTCATCCACGTGCAATGCAAGAAAACCCGCCACAAAAGCGGCTCTTAGTAGGATGCAGCTCACCCTTCATGCGACTCACCCAACACCTCACGGCGCTTCGCGCTTGGTGCAAGCAATTTCTGCCTGGTCGGTGAAAACCCGACGTGTTCCGTCCCGGCTGCTTTGTAGGCATGGGAGGGTCTATGGTCGTATGACTACGGGCGTGCATGATAATATGTACACCCTACACCCCCCCCGTGATGAATATGATGATGATTATGATGTTACGGGGGATCGTAGTTTATAGGACCTATGGTATACATAAAAAAACTACATATTCGACCATTTTTACCAACAATATTTGGTCCTATTAACTATGGTCCCCCGTGATAATGATCATAATGGTGTATTTTTTCATGTTTTCAAATGTAGGCGCGCGTTATGGTCCCGTTCGAACGAAAAAACAAGCGCGCGTTATCGCTTCGCACAGAAAGAAAGGCATGCTATGCTATGCTACGCTACGCTATGCTATGTACCAACAATATTTGGTCCTATTAACTATGGTCCCCCGTAATAATGATGATCATAATGGTGTATTTGTTCATGTTTTAAAATGGAGGCGCGCGTTATGGTCCCGTTCGAACGAAAAAACAAGCGCGCGTTATCGCTTCCCACAGAAAGAAAGGCATGGTATGCTATGCTACGCCATGCTATGCTATGCTATGCTATGCTATTCTATGCTATGCTATGCTACGCTATGCTATGCTATGCTACGCTACGGTACCGATGTGAGTCGACGGGAGGGAAGAAAGGGCTGTAAGTCTTCTCGGGATGAATATGTGAGGCAATAAACCGTAGTAGGGAGGAGAGGAGGGGGGAGGAGGGAAAAAAAGCCTGCTTCATGACCCCGGATCTGAGGTACGACTATTGATATTAATATTAATATTTATTAAATTAATATTAATGCGTAGTATCTCTAAGTTCACGTGAGATGCCTGTTTTGTTCACAACCGACGGAAATAATTATTTATAGTCACGGGCTCTACCGACGGAAACTACTAGTTTAAGTTGCCCAGAGGCAGAGAGGAGAGAAGAACGGCCACACCCGTCCCGTGCCCCCTCCTCGCTTCTCGTGACAGGTGCCCGAGCAGAACACGGCACTGCTCGCTGCCGATTGATAGGCCTAGAGGCTAGGTCTACTGTTGTGTGGTTTACTACCATTTGAGGTCTCGGTCGTCCGAGACTGCGTTTGTTTGAGCCCCGGCCAGTCGGCTCGGGGGGGGGAACTCCCGGGTACTGGCAGTACGATAGGCAACGAGAGTCTGCAGCCGGTGCCGCGGCTCTCGTACCACGCCAGTGGACCCCCCCCCCCCCCGACATCGCAGAGAAAAATAATGACATCACAATTCGAAGGATACACAACCAAATGAATATGAATAGGAGGGATAGAGAAAAGAAGGGCGAAAATGATAAATGGGATGGAAGGTTATACCTGGTATACTATTACGGAGGGCCATATTAAACAGGACCTACGGTACGCACAAAAATCTATATATTTCGCTATTTTTACTCACAATACTTGGTCCTATTTACTGTGGTCCCCCGAAACATATATACTTATATATATAGGGTAAGGGTGGAGGACCTAATTTGTCTTTTTTGAGGCGTTATCTACTTCGCCGAAGATCTGACTGTTGGTATTGATAGTGGACGTTCTGTATTCTGGGGCATCTCAATTCACGTCGGCGCTATCTGCTTCGCCCAATTTGTATGAGTTTTGAAGCATAACAAAAGGACAACTCGGCGACCGATCTGACGGCTTAGGTACTGCAGGCACACATCGAAAATTGCTGTTGGCCCACTCTGTTGGATAATATTAAGGGCGCTGGGGCTATTCGGTAGTATATGGGCGACCTGCCGACGACGCCTAAATGTGAAGGAGTTACCTACTGAGCTACAGGGGGTAAAAGATCGATCGATTACCCAGAGCCCAGGGTAACCCTTATAACAGAGGGCTACGTGTAGTGATATTGTACCATCCATGAAGGTGATTGACCAACGGCACGTGTAAATTGAAAGGCGGAGATGGTAAAAAAAAAATCCTCGGGGTGGTCAGGGGATGCTTGAATATCATCCCCGGGTTTTCGATTTTTGAGACCCAAGGACAGCCAAAATTGGTGCGAACGATAAGGCATGCCTTATTGAGTAGTACAGTAGTCCCAGACACGAAAAAAAAGTTGGGGCAATACAAAGTCCCTTCTACGATGGTACTTCTATCATAGCGCGCATCCGCAGTACGTACAAGCGGAAGAATTTATCGCCTCTCCCTCCCTTACCCTTCCCCCCGACCCCCCCCCCCCCCCCCCCCCCCCACACCCCTTCATTACGCCATGCGACGCCGTCATCCCTACGCAAGAAAGTTGCGCCTCACAAGCGCTTCTTACATGGTAGGATGCGGCTCAATGTTCACGCGGCGACTCGTCCAACAACTCCCGGCGCTTCGCTTCGCGCTTGGTGCAGGCAATGTTTTGCCTGGCCGGTGGAAAAAAGCTCGGCGTGCTCCTTCCCAGCATTGTAGGGACGCGAAGGTCTATGGTCATACGATGACGGCCATGCATGACCATGACCATGACATGAGTGCCCCCCCCCCCCCCCCCGCGCCCCCCTCCGCGCGCGCTTCCTCCGTTTGGAACCCCGTTTTGTACGGAAACCGGTAAGCAGGTCTGTCGAGGGAGACAAGCATCTCAAAGTTCGAACACATGCTGCCCTCGCCCTTAAGGCCGTGTTCGACTTGAGAACCTACGGGGAACACATTTCCCCCGTTCTCGGTGGCTGCTTAAGGGCACTACAGGCCTGCAGGAAAAGACTTGTCGTCGACGATCCCACGCAGATGAGGTGAGCGCTGTGTAGGAGGTGGGGGTCGGGTGGGGTGGGGTGGGGTAAGGTAGGGTGGGAGAAGGGAATGGGGGGAGGGCGGGGGGGGGGGGGGGGGGGGGGGTACTCGATAGGAGAGATGCACTCGATCTCGGGGTTGCACAGTCAGCTTTTCTCGTACTTTTGCCTGCTGCAGGTATTGAGGTACTGAACTCCTATACTGTAGTCGAGTGAGTAGCCTCAAAACAAAAAGTAGATGCCGTCTCTGCCGCACACACAGTAGTACCTTTGGCATACGGTTATACAGCAGTGGTGCACTCATTTTTTCAAAGGCCATTCGGTTTTATGACTCCCCCGTTTGACACCAAATTAAATCAACTCATTGAAGCTGTCGTCCATATGCAAGTCCGCCTCAAAAGCGGTTCTTAGTAGGATGCAGCTCACCCTTCATGCGACTCGCCAGACACCTCACGGCGCTTCGCGCTTGGTGCAAGCAGTGTCTGCCTGGTCGGTGAAAACCCGACATGCTCCGTCCCGGCATTGTAGGGATGCGAGGGTCTATGGTCATACGACTACGGCCATGCATGAGATCGAGTACATCTCTCCTATCGAGTACACCCCCCGTTTGACACCCTTCGGTAGCTAGCGGCCTAAACACAACGGTTGATAAATTTTGGAGGTTCACCCTAACTTTTCTGAGGCTCCTCACTTGAGGAGCTCCATACCTCACCCGAAAACTGGCTTCAGCAAAAATCAAATTGCGTCTCCGCGATGAATAATCCCATAGCCCAGAGTATACAAAAAGGGCATTTTTCGACATAAGATTGGCATTCCGACGATTGTGGGTCGAGTCACCCCGTCATTCAGAAAACAGGTCAGCGGAGAAGTGCTACCTCTATCGTAGAACGCGTCTTTTATATCAACCATCTGCCTACCCGCCGCAGCGGGGGCGCCCAGCAGCAGTAAGGGCAGGATCGTGCTGCGCGCGTGCCGTACGACTCATTGCATCCAACCGTTGTAACTCGGGACACCAACCATTGCATTCAACCATGGTAAGCGCGCAGTGACCGTTGCTGCAATCGTCAATTTTTCTTGTGGTCTAATTTGTTCCCCAGAGGGTTTAAGGTTATATTTATTTATAGTTTGGTAAGAGATTTATGTAGACCAGCGGGTTAATCGACTTACTTTTTGTCACGAAAGGAAAAATAAAGAATAGTTGGAATAAGTCTGAGATTTTTGTTTTTGGGGGGGGGGGCGGCGGCTTGTACGCGGTGTGAAGTCTTGAAATGGGCGCACCTACCTAGCTAGGTGGTTCACGGCTGGTCCACGTTTGTAGTTGTTGCTGCTGCTGTGGGTGTAGGTGTGTACATTGTTGCCGTTGCTGCTGTTTTTGCTGTTTGTTGTTGTCGTCGCTGTTTCTCTCATTGTTGTTGTGTGTTGTTGTTTGTGTTGTTGTTGTTGTTGTTGTTGTTGTTGTTGTTGTTGTTGTTGTTGTTGTTGTTGCTGTTGTTTGTGTTGTTGTTGGCGTTGTTGGTGTTGGTGTTGTTGGTGGTGTTGTCGGTGTTGTTGGTGTTGTTGTTGGTGTTGTTGCTGCTGCTCTTGCTGTTGCTGCTGATGCGGTTCTCAACTAGTTTTTATCGTATGTGCCCTCAAGTCCCTCCTCTCTGCTCTGCTCTGCTCTGCTCTGCTCTGCTCTTCTCTGCTCTGCTGCCGCCAGGTACGTGGGCGTCCTTGAAGCCGCCCTCCGCGCGCTGGTGCTGCACATCCTCCTCGCCTTGGTCCTTGGTGACGCCTCCAACCGACGCCAACGTGACACTCACAACCCCACGCTGGCGACGTCACCATCTGCGACGTCGGCGGCAGTGTCGGTGGTGGCGGCGGGAGAGGGCAGGGGTGGAGCGGCACTGGCGGCGGGGGCGGTGACGGGAGGGGGCAGCGGTGGGCGTGTGATGGAGGAGGAAACGCCGGCGGAGACCGTAAAAGGCGACGATGGCGGTAGCGGTAGTGGTGGGGACGGTATGGGGAGCCGCGAGGTGTCAGTGCCGCGGGCGGCGGCGGCGGTGCTCCTGGCGGAATATGCTGATGAGTTGCTGGTGAGTGCAAGGGGTGGCGGGATATCGTTTTTTAGGGACGATGATGTGCACCCACCCACGAACCTACCCACCCACCCACCCACCCACCCCGAAGCCGTGTGTTCCACCAGACCCCCAAAAATATATAGTATTGTATACACTTGGTAAGGATTGATGCGCGCATTGCACCTACTGTACGTCGTAGTGTGGACCTAGCGAACCGGTCGAAGACCAGACCTTTCTTTTTCTGCTCGCCCGTCCGCCACCCACTCCCGTCCCTGCATCCACATTCTGTGTCAGCCACCGCCCCCTACCTATTTATTATATACCTGATGTACCGGTTGGCTGGGTTGACGTCGGTTGGCGGCGACTCTGTAAAACACGCCTGTCACGGCGTGAGCTAGACAACCAGGGTACGCTTTTTGTTTGTTTTTGGCGGTTACCGCTACTGGCGTTTGAGTTGGATTACTTTTGGGCGGGGTGGAGAACCTTTCCTCCGCACAAGGGGGATGGTCATATCACGTACCTGGTAGTGTGCACCAGATGTATGGTAAGGTACCCACGAGGCATTTACATAGGAAACCCATTGCTGTCTCCGGACTGGTGACACCAAGAAACATATATCAATTCATTGACGCTGTCACCCATATGCAAGAAAATCCGCCTCAAAAACAGTTCTTAGTAGGATGCAGCTCGCCCTTCATACGACTCGCCCAATACCCCACGGCGCTTCGTGCTCGGTGCAAGCAATGTCTGCCTTGTCGGTGAAAATCCGACGCGCTCTGTCCCGGCAAAGTAGGGATGCGAGGGTCTACGGCCATACGACTACGAGCATGCATGATAACAAGTACACCCCCCCCTTCGCCCAATCGTTGGAGGTGTCTCTACTAGAAGTAGGAACGGTGCTCCGTCTCGAAAGGGATGCGTGGTCAATGGTCAAATGACTAAGGCAGGCAACAAATGAGTACGCCCCCCCCCCCCCCTCCTCCATCGCTCCCCCTTCCAAAATTTTACAAACACACACCGCCCTCACATCCCCACCCCTCCGCCCCCTCGTCCCACATCGTACACGCCTTCCTCGTTCACCTTCCCTAATTCTGACTCGAACCGCCTCTCGCGGTTGCTTGACTTGACTTGGCTTGACTCGGGTGTTGGCTTGACTTGGCTTGGTTGGGCTTGGCTTGGCTTGGCTTGACTTGACTTGAACTAGCTTGACTACATATGGTGGGGCTTGGTGACGGGGGTAGTGCTCTCGGGCCAAAACATTTCTGGCCGACCGGCCTTCTTAACTCCAAATCGTCGGATAGAATACCATTATCATTGTTTTTTTATTGAAAAAAATCGTGATATATCCATTCTCAAGTATAGGCTTCGGCATTGCTCATCGGATTTCACTTTTGGCTCTGCTCAAAATCTGTTTTTTGGGTGAGTTATATAGAGCTCACGTGAGGAGTCTCGGAAAATGTAGGTGCTATACATACGTCTACCGTGGCACTAGTCTGGTCTGACGTGACGTGATTCGATTTGATTCGACTGCCTTGACGTGACGTGGCGTGGCGTGACTTGACTTGGCTTGGCTTATAGCCCTTTTAGCATATACTGCAGTCTCGTTTTGGGGGCAAACCACTCAAATTATTGTGTACTTTGTCCCCCAAAACGGGTCTGCTGAACTCGCACTATAAGGGTCGAATTGAATCGATGTGACTTCAAATTGACGTGGCGTGACGTGACGTTTACTTGACGCGTCTCTGCCTTTTTTAATCGACCTGACGCTGCTTGACTTGACGTCACCTGCCTTGCCGTAACTTGGCGTGGCTTGACGTTACTTGACTTGAATTAACCTGGCGTAGCCTGACTTAAGTTGACCCTTGACTTGACTTGGCCCCTCAGGAGGTGCTGTCTTCTCCCGAGGCGGACGCGGCGCTAAGCCCTTCGGAGCTCTCGACCTACCACCACCACCACCACCACCACCACCATCGCAACCGGGGTTGCAAGGAGTTCCACACCGAAAAAGGCGGCGGTGGCGGCGGTGGAGACGCAGTGGAATCCCCCCCAGTGGTCCCCGAAACAGAACTAGTGCTAGCTGCGGCAGCGGAAGGTTTGGTCCGGCTGTTCACTACCGGCGTCAATCAGGAGGAAGAGGGGGGGGGGAGGGAAAGAGAGGAGACGCGAGGCGCGGGGGTGGTGGCGGCGGCAGTGAAGGGGGAGGGGGGGGGCGAGCGGATGTTGGTTTCCAAGCATACGTGGCAGGCTTGCGTGGCCGAGGCGAGCCGAAGGCGTCTCAGGATTTTGCGTCTGGGGGAGGGGGGTGGCGGGGAGGGTGGAGGCGGGAGCGTGGCCGTGAGCAGCGGGGGGGGGCTGACAGGTGCACGGGTTTTGACGGCGGCGGCGGCGGAGGGGGGGGGGGGGGAGGACCGCCGGGCAGGAGGGGCAAGGAGAGGACGAGATATGATTCGTTCTTGTTCTTATTGGGGGGGGAATGTACTCACGTCACGCATGGCCGTAGTCGTACGTACAACCATAGACCCTCGCATCCCTGCAAAGCCTGGACGGATCACGTCGGGTCTTTTCACCGACCAGGCAGATGTTACTTGCACCAGAAGCGAAGCGCCGTGAGGCGTTTGGCGAGTCGCATCTAGAGGGTGGGCTACATCCTACGGAGAACCGCTTGAGAGGCTGCTTTCCGTTTGGGGGGGCGGGTGAGGGTATGACGTTGTTGAGACGACTGGGGTATGATGACACGAAGCTCGACCTATTCGATCTGTATTCGAAGACTCTGGCTCTCTCTCTCATCTCGGCGGGGAGAGGTTTTATCGTGATCGGTAGAGTTACCATGTTAGCAGGCATCTCGCGGCTCTTTTCGACTGGCAGGGATTGTATCGTCATGGGTACGCGAAGCCATTATTTGTAGCAGGGGTCTCGTGATTGGTGGAGAGTTACTATTTTTGTTGAGTCCTGCTGGCTGCTTTTCGCTCCGCTGTTTTCCTCGGGTCTAACGCTTCGCCGCCAACTGGAAAGGGATAAACACTAAATAGATACACAGGCCGGTGTGGTGTCTCGTTTTGTTTTTATCAAAAGGAAAACTGCTGCGAGGTACCTGGTACGATTATACGACCAGGCATTTAGTGGGTCGAGTGGGTTCATCCATGCATGCCTTCCTGTTGCACGAGCGCGAAGAGGTCGTGTTGCAGTCTCCTCAAGATTATTATTTTTGAAAAAAAAAAAACGCACTTACGTACGTACTTGGTACGAATGTTCGGAGAATGAAGGGTGATGAAGGTGGGCGGAAAATAAAGAGGTGTAAAGTACTAGGTATACTACTATCCTCTACATGATGTATACCGTTAATTGGCGCGAAACACCTCTTGTATACCGTTTTTTGTCTATTAATAGTGGTCGATCGGACACATATGAGACTTTCTCCTTAGGTGTGTGTTCTTCACGTTGGGACCGTTATTTCCATCCGTCTATATCATAAGAGTATACCATGGTACCTTGCACCCCGGCAATAAATGGGAACTGCTGTACGCAGTCCACTGCTTTTGCTGTAAAGACCTCCTTCACCGTGCGCGAAAACAAGGACGAGAGAGGATGATTGATTTCGTACGCACCGAAATTAGGTCCGTGCCCTTTTAGGAAGACAAGTCCCGTTTTGGGGACAAACTACTTGAAATTTGAGTGGTTTGTCCCCGAAACGGGACTGCGGTTTTTTGAACGGGGTCCTGATTTTACTTGTATGGCGGTGTGTGTCCTTTTCTTCTCCTCATACCATCACGCCCTCTCCCCTTCTCGAATCTTCTAGAGTTGGGTCAACTCTGTGGGCTGGACAGCAAACGGAGCAACTTGTGATTGGCTTGTGGGCCTTCGGATCCCCACCAGTTCAGCCAACCAGCTCATGCGTGTTGACGTCAACCATGTTTATAGCCCAACCGCCCTGGGTTGTACTATTATTACTGTGTAAACACCCTAAACATCACCCCTATGCCCGGCCTACATATATATATGCTAGGCTCGGCGAGATCGAAATTGCCGCGTGATGGGGCTAAAAAAAAAAAGGTACTGACACATGCTTGTGTAGAGCACGCGCGAAAGCCCTACAATCGTTTGTCAAGATTATTATTAATAGTGTAACCACATCGATGTCTTCGCACACGTTCGGGACTCTCGTATATTACCACGCAGTATCGTCATCGATAGCACACGCTATGTACGGACATCGGACGTGATCACCTCTCTTTCCTCGGATTGTTCCCAAAGACATTTTCACACACACACCCGTTCTCTATTAGGGATAGGAACGGTGCTCCGTCTCAAAAGGGATGCGTGGTCGATGGTCAAATGAATGAGGCAAGCCAAAAATGAGTAGAATGAGGCAAGCTATAAATGAGTACCCCCCCCCCCCTCCCCCCCCCGTTCAACTCTCGTGCTGAAAAATTCACGAAAATACATAACAGTCAAGAAGGACAGCTCCGTATGTATGCCGTATGCACGCACGCACGCACACCTGAAATATGATGCTATGAAAAACCAACCACAGATGTCGCCCGTCGCCGTGCTCGTGCCGCGTAAAGTACATCGCCGTATCGTATCAGGCACACCACACACACCGCTTGTCGAGCCCGCCAGTCATGGGGAACAAAAAAAAAGGAGGAAATCTTCTTTTACCTCAGGCGCGTGCTACGACGGAGGTACTACTATTAATAGCAGCGAGTTTCGGTTTGAAACGTTTTCTGAACGACGGGATCCCTTACAAACCCAAAATCGTCAGAATTTGCCATTTTTGTGTTTTGTTGTGTTTCCCGTCGTTGTATGCTCATTTATCGGGTTATCGGGTCACGCGATATAAGTTCATCGCATAGAACTTATACGCGACTTTCCTCCAAAAAACAAAATCATGGTTTGAGGTATGGAGCTAGCAGCTGTTCCTCACGCGAGGGGACCGGCCTCCGAAACAAAATGGAGCACCTCTGCCGGAGCATGCGTCCTCTGCTGTAGGCCGAGGAGAGACACGAGGACTCGAGGTTCAGAAACCAAGCGACTGACCCTATCAGCGACACTAACAAAAACGCTTCTCCCTAACCCCAGATAAGAGACGATGCAGACCCTTCCTTGCCGTTTCGCGATACCGGCACCCAACCAAAGCACTTGCCCAGTGAAAGCCCAACGGCTCTCTAAATGTATTTCCAAGCGTAGTCTACGAATGAACGCACCTATACCCACCGCCAGAGAGTAAGATACTAACGCCCAACGGAGAAAAAAAAGGGAAAAAAAATCCACGCCTAGAATGCATAGAAACATGGCGTGCTATATTTACTGCTTACTGCAGCTAGCTGTGATGAATAAAACGTATCGAAATAATAAATATACCCCAACCGCCGGGGCAGAGAAACGCCCCCCCCTACTACTCCCCAAGAAAAGAAAAAGGACAGGAAAGCCGAGCAAATCGACCGCCGCAGGTCGCGTGGGGTCTCTAGGCTGCAGTTTTCGAGATCCGTCCAAAATTTGACCAACAAAAAAAAAGAGGGAAACCGCTTTGAGCGACGACGAGAGACAAGTTCATTACTGCTGTCGCTGCTGTTGCTGTTGTTGTAGCTGCTGCTGGCACTATTGACTACGGTATACCACCTCTATTGCTAGGGCGGGAATGCAGCCAGGACCGTTTGTGTCTTCTTATCGATATCTAAACGACCCTTAGCATTCCCGCCCTGGTGGTGTACATTACGTTGCTGCCAACAGCTACGTGAAACAGGAAACACAAAAAAAAACAGGGCTCTCCGGTACACCAGGCAGTCAAAGCAAGCAACGCTCTCGTGGTAAAAAACAGTTACGGGGCAGGGTGAACGGGTGGGGGGTGATGGCTGCTCTGCTGTCAAATATCTCGAAGCAGCCCTTTTCTCAGAGTAGGGTGTCAAGACAACTACCCCCCCCCCCCCCCCCCCGCCCCTACCCCCACCCGCCGGAAACCTCACGGCGCTTCCCGGTTGGTGCAAGCAATGTCTACCTGGTCGGTGAAAGCCCGACGTGCTCCATCCTGGCATTGTAGGAATTCAAGGGTCTATGGTCACAGGACTACGACCATGCACTACATCGAGTACCCCCCCCCCCATACGACGACGGCCATGCATGATATCGGGTACCTCCCCCCCCCCCCCCCCAACCGGGGGGTCAAGACAACCACCCCCCCCCCCTCCCTCGGATACACCGTAAGAACTCCTGTTGCGCTGTGCATATATACCCCACAACACCGGTAGACCGTCGTAATCACCAGTACGTACATGCGAAACCATATACCACCCCTCTACTCACTAAATTACTGGCAGGTTGCTCGAGCAACAGCAACAAAAGAAAAAAATGAGCGTGTTGTCAAGGTGAGGGTACTTGCTCTGACGCAGGACGTGTATGCTGTACAGAGAACGCAAGGATTAAAAAAAACAAAAAGAGGAGGGAATACCTACCGCTGGGCCTTCCCTGCCTCTTTCTATTTCAACGCACTTTTTGAGAGCCTAGGCAAATAAAGGGCCTTAAAGACCAACCACAGTGTAAATAAATTACCTTCGAAATTGAAACCCCGTTTTTTCACTACCACAACTACCGAAAAAGTGCCCCCACACTTAAGCTCAAGTAATTTTGTCGCCAAAAACGTGTGGGTGCATTTTAAAAAGGGATTCTTATAATAAGCAAAAAAGAAAGCGCTCGGAAAAAAAGGAGCTAAAAAGACATTCAACTTTTTTTGGACGGCAGTCCCGTTTTGGGGACAAACTACTCGTAGTTTGAGTGGTTCGTCCCCACAAAGGGAGTGCGGTGCCAAAAGAGGGTTAAGGCCAAAATAAAGGGCAAACGTAAACCGCGATGGACGAGAGAGCCTTTCTCGCCAGGCATGCCGAAGCGGCATATTATATTATATATATATATATATATGTACGTAAAAAGCAAAAAGGCAGGGGCAGGAGGGGCCGGGTGGGAGGGCCCAAACCTACTACCGCCGAAAAAAAAAAAAGCAGACAGCAGAAACTGACTATGGATGGGATATGGAGAACAGCGAAGGTGAGCAAGGATAGAAAGATTCAAATACCGCAAAAAGGGAACTCACACTACTTCCAAGTACTTTGTTCCCTAATCATGGGTGGGTTCAATTCGCAAGGGGTATAAGCGGTATAGGGGGCGTGTCGAGAAGGGGGGAAGGCGCACGCATTTGTTGCTTGCCTTTGTCGATCGACCGGGGGGGGGGTCCGCCGCCACCAGCAACAGGGAGCAGGGAGCGCGGGAAGCGCGCTCTCATTCCTAGGGCTCAGCAGCAAGGATTGAGTCTCAAATCAATCATCGGACAGGTGACACTTTGCTTTTTTTCCCCCCGTCATCCAAACAAACGTGAAAGCAAGCATAAAGATGGAGAGAGAGAGAAAACAGAAAAAAACGCACCCGGTATATCTTCATCTCTCATCGCCGCCGCCGCCTCCCCCCCTCCCCCCCCACCTCCAATTTCCATTATTCTTGGGACTACATTTCAACCATTCGCTCCGGTCTACAGATCCCTTCTATTCCCAGAAGCCTTCCTGCCTGCAAGGTTAACCTGACTCGAGGGAGGGCCCTTGCCTCACCACGTGCGTACTCATCTCCTTGACCGGCCAAAAGAAACTAACCAATTGTAAAATACGCATCAAAAGCAAACATACACCAGTCTAGATAGAGCTCCTGAACTATACGCCCGAAAAGGTTAGCACGTTTGGACCTTTTCGCGGCCCATTTTGAATGTCTCCCTTAGATTCAACGATCCAGACCGGTACGGATACGTAGTAATAGCTCTTTTGTTGTTCCTGGCTTGGAGCTGACTAACAGGGCGCGGCATGATGACGATAGCACCCACGAGTTTCGTAACTCGGAAATACTCGAGAGCATACTTGACGTACTACTCGCCGCGACAAGCCGAAAGCTCTCTCCTTCTCTCTTTCTCTTGGAAGAGAGGAAGCTGTCGGCGTCTCTTCTCTTTTGCTTCGCGGTGTTGGCTCGTACGCGTGTGCTCCTCCCCGTGTGGGTCCAGCTTTTTGCGGTCGGCATGTCGAAGGGATTCCTCCTCTCTTCCAAGTCCACGGACGAATGGTGGCCTGGTATGTAGAGGCTTCTCGATGGGCTTGGTATCCGTGCAAGCGTGTGGGTGGGTGGGGCCTAGGCCTTGATAGCCCTGCGAGCGACGAAAATAAAAAAAGACGGGAGAAACAAAGAGGGGTGACCCCCGAGAAAGGGAATTGCGGACCGATGAAAATTGGCTCAGAAACAGGCCAACAAACCACCAAAAGCCAGCCCCGCCATCGCCCATCACCCACTGACAGCAGCAACACAAAACGCAATTACGGGGGACCATAGTAAATAGGGACCTACGGTACACACACAAAAACCTCTATACTTCCCTATTTTTACTAGCATTTTTTTGTCCTATTTAGACCTATGCCAATGGTACAGCGAAGTTGCAATAAAAAGTTTGAATTCCAAAGATACCCGCCAAAAAAAATCAGAACACGCTTCCTATGGGCCACCTAAAAAAAAAAAGTTCCTAACTTTTGGAAAAGCCCAAAAAAAGCAAATCTGGGGCCGATGTTGGGCCAACATCGGCTTGAGAAAAACTCAGGCCGATCTTTGGTTCGAAGCGGCGAGATTCCGAGTCCTCGACAGACATCGATCAACAAAACCAACGATTGCGTCATGAATTCTGAACGGAGTGCGCTCGTTAGGGGCCCCGACCCACCCTAGGGTCACCGTCTTCACACCATGGCCGGTGTCATGTGGCGGGAGCTGACCAGGCGTGTCATAAAAAAACATTTGGCCGCTAGTTTGCACAAAACAGAAGACAAAACTTCTCCATCCGTCTCGAATGGCAAAAAAAAACACTTTTTTCCAGGTTTGGGAGGATACCGTAGGACGCCGCCGGCAAGCTCTCGCCCCCTAGACCATGGATCCACCTGATATCTTCGAGGCCGTCATCTATACTCGTTGGGCTTGCCAGATACCGAGCGGGTTGGCCGTGGACTGAGTCTATGTCGAGATCGAGCGTCGATCGTCGCACGAGCTGGTTTCGATCACCGTGTTGACAGTTTGCGACCAGAAAAACAAAAATTGCGCCGCCTGCAGCCGTTGGGGAAAAAAAAAGAAAAAAACAAACATTTTTCTATTTTTTTCCCAAAGCGGCGGTACGAGAAAATTTTCGGCTGTTTTTTGAAAGCGACATATTTGAAAAAAAACTTTTGAACTTCGCGTTTCCATTGGCATATAGGTCTTACTATGGTCCTCCGTATTGGGGTTACGAAGAGTTTGGTTGGGACCAACTTGGTCGGGTTCTCCCTGTATATAGCATGTCTCCCACAGAAAACCGAAATTCCAATGCACGAAAAATCAGGATCATCATCATCCTGAAGGCTGTGGGAAAAAGTGTGTGACCAAACTGACGCTTTCGTCCTGATTGCCCGCGGATTGAGGGTTAACTCCGTAGGTCGGGCTGGAAAAACGGAGCAACTTCTGACCGGCTGATAGGGCCTCCGGGATTCCCTTGTTGTTAGCCAACCGGCTCCTGGTATTCGTCGGTTTCGAAACATCGCTATAATCTGACCATAATGGGAACATAGTAAAACACTTCACCAAGTATCACGAACACGCAAAACCACCACCACCACCACCACCAGCAACACCACCATCATCCGACACTAAAAAAATACCACCACCACCAACCAACCACTAACCACTACCACCACCACCAACACCCCACCCGCACCAAAAACGCACTCACGGAGCAGCCTGGACAGTTGCCCCGTTGGCCTTGTTGTCCACCTTCTCCCCGATGGGCGAAGCCACGGGCATGCCTCCGCCGCCGCAAACCCCGTTGAAGACCTGCATGATCGAGCTCTTCGACTCCCACAGGGGCAGGAACACCACGAAGAGGGTGGACACGATGCCCCACAAGATGGACAGAGCCACCCAGAAATTAAAGTACCCCTCCGAAAAAACGCCTGCTGGCAGAGACAGCACGGGCCAGGCCAGCACGATGACCAGGGTGAACGCGAGGCCGATCTTCATTATCCAGGCCTTCGCCTTGCTCAGGTCCGCCTCGTTGTAGTCCGCGTCCGTGTGCCAGGCGTTGTCGTAAGTCTCGACCATGGCGATGTTGCGGGTGGACTCCCAGTCGAAGTCGTCCGGGTTCGCCAGAGACATGACGATGCACACGATGCCCGAGAAGCAGATGGCCACCAGGTTTCCCACGAGCATCGGGTAGTTCTTCCCCGTGTTGTCCAGGTTGATGTCTTCGTACAGGGCGGAGGTGGTCACCTGCGATTGTAAGTTCCAAGAGTGTGTTTTTTGACGCGTGGGAAACGGACGGAACCCCAGGGAGGGGGGGGGGAGGGGTGGAAGAAGGGGTGGGTGAGGGGGGATAAAAGGGGGAGGGGAAAGGGGGTGCTCGATTTCAAGCATGACCGTAGTCGTAGAAGAGGGGTGGGGGGGGGGGGGGGGAGGGAAAGAAGCCGACATAGTTTCGCGTGGGCGAGAGAGAGAGTGGACCATTTTTTGCGCAAAGGTCGAAAAAAGGACACGCACCCGTGTTCACGTGTGTGCGGAATTGGAATAGTGTGTGTGTTGCTGTGTTGAAAACCACAGGGGGTCCATGGAAGGGTAGGGGGGTACAAGCATATATACTATTAGTATTGAGTGCCTGTGTTCGGATGTACTTACGCAAGTGTACTACGTGTATACAGTTGATACTATTACGGGGGACCATAGTTAACCCTTTTAGAACCGCCCTCCCATATGTGGGGACAAAACACTTCAATTATAAGTAGTTTGTCCCCAAAACGGGACTGGGGTCCTCAAAGGGTTAATAGGACCAAATATTGCTGGTAAAAATGGTTAAAAATATACCAGGTACCTGGTAGGTTTTTATGTGTACCATAGGTCCTATAAACTATGGTCCCCCGTAAGAACAGCATCCACGTTGTGCGTAAAAAGCAAACGACTCTACATACTACGGTGTGTGTGAGGGCCACCAAGGGTGTGTGTGTGCGTGTGCGTGCGTGCGTGTGCGTGTTCTGCAATTTGTGCGGTGCTGTTGATCTCACCAGCCAGGCGACGACGGCGCAGATTTGCCCGCTTATGGCTCCGGTCATGGCGGCCTTCGCCGTGGCCTTCTTCCAGGTGAGCACCATCGAAACGGGCACGACGGCGGAGCCGATGACGACGCCCATGAACAGATACACCCAGCCCAGGTTCAGCCCGATCTCGTTCAGCCCGATCGACAGGACCCCCATCAGGGCGCCGAAGATGAACACGGTGTACCGGGAGACCTTGAGGATCTGCTCGCCGGTCGCCTGGGGGTTGATGTACGCGCGGTAGATGTCGTACGAGACGAGAGAGGACACGGCGATGAGCTCGGCCGAGCCGGTCGAGGTCACGGCCATGAAGAGCATGATGAGGATGAGCGTGGCGCCCCCCTTGCCGAGCACGAAGAGAGCGGTCGCGGGGGGCACGAGACCCGCCCCTGCCTCGTCCTCCGTAAGGGGGAGCTGCATCGCCAAGGCCGCCAGGCCGAGGGAGGTGGCCAGGGCGAAGGGGATCCTGTGGAATTAGGGTTTCGACGTTGCCGGTGATCGGGAGGGGGCAGGGAGAGGAGGAGGAAGGGGAGGGTAGAGGAGGAAGGGGAGGGTGGGAAAGGGGAGGGCGGGGAAGGGGAGGGGGGGGGGAGGTAAGGAGGTGGGCTGGGTGATGATCGTTGGTGCTGAGCTCCCGTCTACCGGGTATGCACATAATATAAAAAGAAGGCGTGTGGTGCGGGATGCGAAACAATCACAGGTACATAATGGCGCTTGCCTTCCCACGGGAACCGAAAAAATGATTTTCTGCCTCGCTGCAGCTGCGAGAAAGAAGCAGGAGCGAAGACCGAAACCAGCCACAGGATTATTTTGACATCAGGAATGGGCGAAAATACGAAATACGTATTTCCCCTTGCTAAAAAAGGGTGAAACACATTTTTATTCCAACATCAAAATTACCTCAGGGCGTGTTACATTTCTCTACAGGTAGTTTTACTTTACTATAACTTGTCCACTGCATTCCCTCGCTCCCCCGCGTTCCTTTCCCTCGTGGGATTGTTTTTTTTTGTTCTTCTGTTTTATCCTCCGGCGGATTGGTAAAAATAAAGCTCAAGCTCATCGCACTTGACTCGCACGCTAAAAAATCGTGTCGTGTGTCAACGTTTGACAGTTCGTTCCCGTTGCGACAGCAGGACCGCCTGCTGCTGCCATCGATATACCTCGTACGTCGTCGGGGAGCATGTTGACCCGATTGAACACCCTCGCGAGAGAGTGGCAAAGGTAATATTATAGGTGCGCCATGGAGACGGACTTTTGACTCGAACTAATTCATCGCAAGCAGACTAAAAAATAAAATAAAGCAGACACGAAAAAAAAAGGCCAACTCACGTAAACCAGCACATGCCGCCGAGCAGGTAGCCCTTGTGTGATGACTGGGGCTTGGCGGCGATGGCGGACTGCCAGTACGACTGGTCGACGAACACGGTGCCGAAGTTCCCGACGATGTTGATGATGCCGAAGATGAATCCCTCCCTGGAGAGCATGGTGAGGTAAGACCCTTCCTCGTTCCCCTTCACCGGCCCACAGCCGGGCGACAGCGTGAACTGCCCCTCCGAGCCGTACGAGCAGTCTTCGATTTTCGTCAGGGCCTGGAGCTTGTCGTACATTGCTCCGGGACTGGATGGAATTACGGCGGGGGGGGGGGAAGGGGGAGATTTTGACGGTGTAGGTTAGTAGTGTTGAGAGGAGAAGGAGGAGGTAAGGGGGTTTCTTTGATTGCGCACTTTGTGGGCGTGCGTAGGGAGAAACGGAGGAAGGGGGGAACGCGCTCACGCAAGGGAAATGAGTGGGGGGAAAACGAAAACAGGAAAACAGGAAAAACAAAAAACAAGAAATGTAAACAACAAAAAGATCACTACAAACACAAATATATTTGTAGAATAAAAAAACAGTCACAAAACATCCAATAAAAACAAATAAACAAAACGAAACAAACCGCATGAAGGAATAGGAAAACACGCCTCAGAAACGCTCTAAACAACACGTGAAATGCATGCGCGCAATCGGAAAGAAGAAAAGAAAGAAAGAAAGAAAGAAAGAAAGAAAGAAAGAAAGAAAGAAAGAAAGAAAGAAAGAAAGAAAGAAAGAAAGAAAGAAAGAAAGAAAGAAAGAAAGAAAGAAAGAAAGAAAGAAAGAAAGAAAGAAAGAAAGAAAGAAAGAAAGAAAGAAAGAAAGAAAGAAAGAAAGAAAGAAAGAAAGAAAGAAAGAAAGAAAGAAAGAAAAGAAGAGGGCAGTGCAGTGCAGACAGACAGACAGACAGACTACTACTGCTGTACGTATATATTTCCAGTGCACGTCAACAGGATAAAAGCGCAAGTACTGACCTGCCGATGTACTCGTCATTTCCGGCGTAGATGACGAAGACGAAGATCAGGAGGGCAACGAACAGAATGGCCGTGTGGGTGTACGACGCCAAGAAGGTTGCCTTGAGCCCCCCGTGCATGGTGTACGCGATCACGCCCCACGGGATCAGGAACGACGCCAGGTTCAGGTCGAGGCCGGTCAGGGCGTTCACGGTTGCGGCGCCGCCGAGCAGGAGCATGGAGGTGACGATGATGTTGGTCAGCAGGGCGAAGAAGAGGAAGACCTTGTGCGCGGTGTCGCCCCAGCGGGCCTGGATGATCTCCAGGAAGGTGTGGCAGGTGGGCGCTTTCCGCTTCACCTCGATCGCGAGGATGCCGAACAAGAGTACCTGGATCGTTGCTCCGGACGCGTACCTGTTGTGTGCCGTTGGTTGGTGGTGGGGGTGGTGGGGGGGGGGGGGGAGCGTTGGGGTTGGCCGTGTTGGGGGTTGGAGATGGGCGCGGGGGTGGGTGGGGGTGGGTGGGGGGGGGGTGAGGGTGGGGAGGGGTGCGTTGCGGTGGTGGTGGTGGTGATGGTAGAGGTGATATTGTGAGGGTGGGGGGTGGTTGGGGTGGTGGTGTTGGTGGTGATGATGGAGGTGGTATTGGTGTAAATGTCGGAGGCGGTCGGGGCGACGGGGGTGGTGGTGGAGGTGGGTGGTGTGCGTGGTTGTGGTGTTTTTTGTAGGTGGCGGTATGGGGGGGGGTTTGGCGTTGTTGGTGGTGGGGGTGGCGACGGGGGTGGTGTCGGTGTTATTTATTGGAGGTGGGGGCGGTGGAACATTGGGTGCGCAAAGTAAGTTGATCATTTGTTGGGGAGAGGAATTCATGACACCGCTTTCTCAGCACGTCCATACCCTCGTCCTATCATGGCCTCATGACCAACTTCGAAGGGCCTGCCTGCCGGTAGGGCCCCCAAGCTAGCTACGCGACATCAAAGTTTGGTAGGCGACATCAATGCTGGTTACCAGGTGTGTGTATCAACCTATCCGTTGGCACTCAAGGCCCCTGCTACTTCACCCGATACACCATTACCAGAGGCGTCCCTGATAACGCCTGCCAGGTATGGTTGGGGGCATTTCGAGACAAAAGAAAGTACACAACGCCAGAACAGGAAAAGAGCGGATACCATAACAAATTTCTACGTGAAAAATACAACAAAAAGTGTAGGCACTGCAGGGGTACACGATAACAAAAAAAAAAACCACACCAGTAATTGTTTTCATGTCCCAGAGAGGGGGGGGGGTGTATTAAAATTAGATAAAACAATTCTGAAAAAATGAAAAAATAATAATTTCGGTCAAAAATACCAACCCGTTTGTACCTCGTAGTATCAATAGTTAGTGTTCGATTCCGACATGATGATGGCGAGTGCCGCTCCATTTTTATTTTTTTTCTCGTTTACCTACTGGTTGACCTGACCGCATGCTGCGCGCGAGCACCAAATCAACCACCTGACTGTTGATACAGGTTTTGATTTTGCATAAATGCAACTCCCAGCTCTCCCATAGCTATATTGCTGTACCTCCCACCGACGCATACAGCAAGCCACCTGTTGGCGCGGCTACTTGTAGCCTGCACACTCACATCTTCTGTACTGAGATAGACGGCCGAGCCCCTACTAAAACGGGTACTACTGATGTACGAACTTTTCGCCGCCATCCGAAAAAGTTCACACTCGGTCCGACACACAAACAATCTCTCCCGAAGGGCCCCCCCGAAGAGAGGGAAAAAGGGGACTTCCACAGAGAGGTATTTCACGTGAGCAATGTGACAGCAGTATATAGGTACTTCCTATTATACTAAACTATTTGCTGCCATCTCAAGTGTCCCCTCTCGTTTTCTAGACGAAAATTCTCACCAGAAGGGTCCCGAGACGCCGTAGCTGAAGGCAACGTTCGACGACTGCAGCAGAGTCGCGGCCCAGGTCCACTGGGACACGATCACCGATGCCGTCAGCCCGGTCTTAATGCTGCGCCCGGCGGTGTTGAACTGGTGTTGTCGATGGGGGCGTAGAAATGGGTCCATACAACATTCATCGTCATTAGCACTTGTAGACAGGTCCAGGCTAGATAGAGCGGAATATGACTTATGACAATGTGATCATGTATTTGCTTGGCTTTGCCCCTGCTGCTGCGTCAGTAGAATATCACTACGAGTATCATGTATGAATATCGTGTGACTGGAAATTCGTGACGTCATGTGAGTCCAATATCACCACCAACACCAACAAGCACAGATAGCAACAATAGGTCCTACGTGTATTAAAAGTATTATCAGTAGGAGTGCAAGCGAAAAAAAGAAGAGGAATGAAAACACGGGATGGGGGGGGAAAAGGGGCGAAAAACACTCCACTCACGTGCTCGGACGTGATGTTGACGCCATTGAACTTGGAGTCAAGCCACACGAGGAAAGCTGAACAGACAGGACAACACACAGGCAACCGACAGATAAGAGCACGTAGAGTTGACAGACGCCATACGTTTACCTTTGTCATCGATTTTACTTCATACCGAGCTATTTGCGTATACAAAAACTTGACAGGTGTTGTACACTGCATAGCAGTGGACCACGACCGGACGTGTTGCAGAACCTGTCATTCCAGGTACCAATCTCGGCGTAAAAGTAAATACGAGCAACGACTTGTCTTCATATTAATCTTCTCTACACTGTCGTTTACATATCCGGCGAGAGTGGTACGATATACGAAAGCACGCGAGATCGAAGTGGAGCATTGAAGAACATATTTATAAAATTGAAAAACAACAGCTGCGAGATCGCGAGGAGTTCGTCACACAGAACACTCAGTCAGCAGCTGGCACAAGATGAGTTTCGACGAAATCTTCGCTCGATCTCACAGCTGCCTGATGGCGTGCCTTCTTCTTTTTGTTTTTGGTCGCAACTTCATATATATATAGAATGTAGCAAATACTCGTACCCGTAAAAAGTACCTCGTACACCAGTACCTGATATGTGTGTGTGTGTGTGTGTGTGTTCTTCACATGTAAACCATTCTTTCTACCCGTCGACATCCAGCACAACCAGTGTCGGTGCCG
The DNA here is from genome assembly GCA_031213475.1 of Nereocystis luetkeana. Classification (NCBI taxonomy): domain Eukaryota; class Phaeophyceae; order Laminariales; family Laminariaceae; genus Nereocystis; species Nereocystis luetkeana. Next base: position 3,134,161 of record JARUPZ010000031.1, read on the forward strand.
ATTCTCCAATCCTAGAAGAGATACAAGTTCTGTGGTCACAAAGCTACTCCACAGAGATACTACGTTGCCACGTGTGCAGTAAGCACAGCTGCAGTGGGCAATGCAAAGCCAAGTCATAACACTAGATACGACAGGCACGACATACACAATCTGTGAAAAAGTGAAACGAAAAGAAACAACCAAAGAGAAAACAAGAACAAAGTAGACAAATCGAAAGAGAAGAATAAAAAAAAAAGAAAGCAAAAACTAGGAGAAACTCTTCATATCCGCATATATATATACTCACTTGTGAAGAAAGAAAAGAACACCCCGAAGATGAGAACGACAACTGCCAGAGACCACGGAGATGACGATGAAGATGATGAGCATGACCATCCAGACGATGATGAAGATCACGAACATCCAGACGATGATGAAGATCATGACCATCCAGACGATGACGAAGATCATGACCATCCGTCATGACGATGAATATGTTGATGGGATGTGGTGACGATATGCATGACATGCATGACGATGATAACGGGTGATTATGAGATGAGGATGGTGATGATGTTGATATTTAAAAGAGAGACGAAACATAAGAAAAAGAGACGCAAAACTCAATACTGCTGCTGTAGTACGGTATGTGATGAAAGGGGAAACGGGAAGGGAGAAGAGAGGGGGGGGCGTCGTTTCAAATCATTTCCCCCGGTTTTAGCGTTATCACTACTGCTATTGATGGTACTTATTACTGTAGTAGCGTTATCTCTACTGCTTGCCGTTGATAGTACTGAGTGCACACCGCCGCCGGGCAGGCAACATGCACTATAAAATTGAACATAAAAGGGGGGCGGGGGATGGGGATGGGGGGGGGGGCGTACTTGTTGCTTGCCTTTGTCATGTGAACACGCATCCCTTGCTAGACAGTGCGAACAGGGACAGGGAGGGGGTTGTTGGGCGTGACCTTTCCCGCTGCCCTGGTTCGCCTTGCCCAGACAGTCCGCAGAAATAACATACTTTACAACACCAAGCTTGTTGCAAACGATAGATTCGCAGTTCGTCGGTAAAAATCATTTTCATGTATTCCTATGCACGTATTTCATTCAACCACTTCGGCCTTTGGGACTTGCTTGAGGGGCGAAACTACTGGCTGGACATTATATCTGCATATATATTTCGAACTTGAAGCACAGCAGCAGTCACAAGAGCTCCTTTTTTTTGTCAGAAGACTTGGACCCAACGGAATTTAGAAAGTTACCGTATATCTGGTGGTACCAGCTGCTTTTACTGCAGACGCGCCATCCTCTGTCGGCCGGGGCGGGTGGTTGAACCACTTTTTCAAGGCCGCGGGCGACTGACCCAGCATCCATCTTTTTTTTTTTTTTTTTTTTTTTTTTTTTTTTTTTTTTTTTTTTTCCATCCCATTCATTATCTTCGCACATCTTCTTCTCTCTCTCCTTCCAACTTGTAACTCAGATCCGGGGTCACATAGCAGGCTCTTCTCCCCCCTTCCCGCTACGGTACGTGCCTTCATTTTTTATCGCGAGAAGATTTCAGCCTTTTCTTCCCTCGTCGACTCGCATCGAATTGTGCCTACCCACGCTGCAAGGCGCTCTCAACAATTGAATCCCTTTTTTTTTATTTTTGCAAATAAAGTCAAAGTCCGACCCTCCTGGGGCTCGAACCCAGGACTCAAACAAGTAGAATTCGAGGTTAACCACTTGAACCACCGGGGCCATCTGCGAACCATCGTCGTCACCAGCGTCATCACATACAAGTCTTCCTACTTTGTTTTTTTCTTCTCTTCGATTGTTTCCTCTCGTTCCTATATTTCATAGAATGCGTATGTCGTGCCTGTCGTATCTATTAATAGTATGATGACATGGCATTGCATTGCCCACTGCTGTGCTCAACCCCTCTAGAACCACAGTCCCGTTTTGGGGACAAACTAATTGAAATTCGAGTGGTTTGTCCCCAAAACGGGACTGCGGTTCTAAAAGCATACCGGTTCTAAAAGCATACCAGGTTCGTGGCAACGTGGTATCTCTGTGGCGTAGCTTCGTGACCACATAACTTGTATCTCTTCTAGGATTCAATAATCGGCACGGACAATGGTTGTGCTGGATGTCGACGGGTAGAAAGAACACACACACCTTTCTTAGTAAAAACAAAGAGTGTGTGTTATGTGTGATCTGTTCTTCGTTTTTTCTCCCCGTCGACATCCAGCACAACCAGTGTGCATGCCGATTCTTCAAGCCTACGCAGAGAGAGATACAAGCTCTGATGTCGTCATGGACCTACAACAGAGATACCCACTACATTGTTAAGCAGTAAGCAGAATGGACAATGAAATGCCATGTAATCGCGCTGGATACGGCAGGCACGACATACACATTCTACGTAAGATGGGAAATAATCGAAAGAGACAGAGAAAACGCCCCCCCCCCCCCCCCCCGCGCGCACGACAAAGTGTCGTACGTCGTACACATACAAAGGTGACCGTGATCCCCCCTTGCGGGCGTAAAAAAATCGTTGTGAAGACATTGAACGATGTAGCAAACCCCACAATAGGCAGTGTCGACAACCGCTGGTTGTGGTGTTCATACGCCTGATGGTATTTAAGCACATAGTTCAAAATGTCTCCACAAGAACGTTGTGCAAGGGGGGGGGTCCCGGCCACCAACATGAAAAAAACTGTCCTTGGATTGACTCTTCGCCTTGGCTACTTAAGGCATATGATTGACGCTGTCTCACCGTATCCGACAGCCTCGCTGAGAGGCGGTTGTCCGCCGAAGAAGGAATCCTATCCCACCCCAAGATCATGATGATGCGATGATGTAAGGGATGACGGTGATGATGATGGTGATGATGCATGATGATGACGGTGTTGATAATATTGACGAGATCAAAAGACAGCAGAAAGCGAGAAGAGTGAGAGCGTTAATATACTACGTGAAAAAGACGACAAAGTATCACAACGAACTGCACACCACCAGCAGCAGGCAGAATAACATCAATCAACAAAACCATAGCAAAATCATCAACTCTGTGTATGTTGTGTGTTCCTTCACATTACATAATTTACCGTTCTTTCTACCCGTCGACATCCAGCACAACCAGTGTCCGTGCCGATTCTTCAATTCGACGTAAAGAGTTACGAGTTCTGTGGTCACAAAACTACGCCACACAGAGATATTACAGCAGTTGTGCAGTAAGCAGAGCAAAGGACGCAATGCCATGTCATCATACATACCAGCCAAGTACCTGGTACTGGCTACGACAGGAACGACATACACTTTCAATAAATTTGATATAACATCATTGTTGCACGTCGCGGTAGTACGTATGATAGCATGACTATTGAGAATTGATCATAAAAGCAGGACAGGGACCGGCGGGCATTTTAGAGATCAATGAATGCCGGGGTGCAATGTTGTTTGCGACAGAACAGGAGAAGAACAATACGCAATGGTTGAGGAAAAGGAAATAAACATCGGAACGTTTCCTCTTTTCCTTATTTTTCTCCCATCCCTTTTTTATCATCTGTCTGCGCACCTGCGCGCTCTTTTCTATATCCTTCCTACTACTACTGCTGTTCATGTCGAAAAATATTAATAATAGTTGTTGTAGTCGTAACTCACATACATACAAGATACCTGGTACCAGGTCTACAGAAGGCTTTTCTCCTTCCTCCCCACTACGAAAATTAAAGGTTCATGCCTCGCAGCCTTCATCAGCGCCTTCTGATGTAACAATTACGAGTGCGGTATGCACGCATCATACATATTTTGACAGGGCTGTGGGCACTGGCACAGCTTTGTGACCACATAACTTGTATCTCTTCTAGGATTGAAGAATCGGCACGGACACTGGCTGTGCTGGATGTCGACGGGTAGAAAGAACGGTTTAATGTGAAGAACACACACACACAGCAAAAACGTACTGGCAGTATTATTGTACTGATTGACCCGGCCAGTATATTCGCCAGTAGTTTCATCTTATTGTTCTTCATTCTTTTCTCCTGTGCCTGTGTCCATGATAAATTCAGAGACCCGATCATAATGGAAAACGAAGCAAACACGCGTACTTTTTGGGTGAGCTGCGGCGCCTCAGCGGGCCCCTCACCCGCCCGGGGCGCTCGGTGTGTGTGTGTGTTCTTCACATTAATTCGTTCTTTCTACCCGTCGACATCCAGCACAACCAGTGTCCGTGCCGATTCTTCAATCCTAGAAGAGATACAAGTTCTGTGGTCACAAAGCTACGCCACAGAGATACTACGTTGCCACGTGTGCAGTGTGCACTGCAGTGGGCAATGCAAAGCCATGTCATCATACTAGATACGACAGGCACGACATACGCAATCTATGAAATAGTGAAACGAAAAGATAGTCTACTGCTGCGATCCAGTATACTGATTAATTTGGACGACAGCATAATCGCTGCTGACTGAACCCCAGCCCTATATTTTGATGACGCAACTTCTGCTGTACTATTCATAGTATTAGTAGTATGATACTCGTACTAAAATTAAAGAAGCAAAGCAACAACAGCCGTCGTCTCTTATGTACCGAGCATACGTGCAACATAGCAGCAGCAGAGCAGTAGTTCTGTGTGAGGGTCGTAGTAGTGGTGACGTACTGTAGAACGAAATCAAGCAAAGCCCGCGCGCATCCAAACCGCATGCATGCGGCTACATGCGGCTCATTGATCAAGCGCGTAACGAAAGAAACAAGTATCCAAACATCCGAACGGCATGCATTCGGCTAATTGATCAAGCGCGCAACGAAACGCTTTCCTCTCGTGCTTTTTGGAGTTTTATTTTGGGGTTCGGTTGTCCGTCACTCGACCCAGAAGAGTTATGCAGGCTACAGCAGTAGCAGCCGCGCCAACAAACAGGTGGCTAGCTGTATGTGTCGGTCGGAGCTTCGGCTACCGGGGAGCTGGCAGTTGCATTGTGCAGAACGAAAATTAATAATACACGAACTCGTAGTCACAGCTGATTTGGTGCGCGCACCAGGCGGTCATCAACCCGCCCTTTTCGTACGTACATACCGGTGCAAGATCAGCTCTTTTGGGACCGCGAGAAAAATCGATCTAAAAACAATGACAATTTTGGGCGTATCAACCGTCTGCGAGCAGCGTGAACGCCCAGGAAGTATATACGGGCAGGATCATGTTGCGCCCGTACCTTGCGAAATCTTGCATCAAGGAATTGTAACTCGGACATCAATTCTATCAGCTCCCTGTTCTCACCGTCAGTTTTGTTCCCCTCTCTCTGTAGAAAAGGAACCATTATCAATTACCAGGTATTACGTATGTACCTGGCATCTACACTGCTGCTCCCTTGTGCTAAATGCAGATGGGCGTCGTCAAGCCATGGACGACCAACGGAAGAATGGCAAGTAAAAAATGAACACGATCTTGTTTTTGTTGTGTAGGCCGATCTCCAGCCCGTTTGCAAGAGGCGCAAGCGCAAGGCATCCACCCGCAGACCTCCTGCCTGGCGGCTCAGCTTATTGCTACTACAGCACTACTACCGCTGGTACACTGCTGCTGCTGCTGTTGCCGCTGCTGCCGCGAGCAGCTCGCGGCAGAAGAATTTCGATCGAGACGGCCTTTATAAACTTCCGGTCTCGCATTTTTTTTTTTTTTTTTTTTTTTTTTTTTTTCATCCCATTCATTATCTTCGCACATCTTCTTCTCTCTCTCCTTCCAACTCGTAACTCAGATCCGGGGTCACATAGCAGGCTCTTCTCCCCCCTTCCCGCTGCGGTACGTGCCTTCATTTTTATCGCGAGAAGATTTCAGCCTTTTCTTCCCTCGTCGACTCGCATCGAATTGTGCCTACCCACGCTGCAAGGCGCTCTCAACAATTGAATCCCTTTTTTTATTTTTTGCATACGGCAGTGCAGTATTAATAGTATTAGTTGCATGTGGCATGTGGTCACGTGGCACCAACAGCAGTATGATGTACTATTAATATTGTTGTACAGTCGTCGCATGTGCCGATACAGCAGCAACGGCAGTCTGTCACGATCCAGCAGCAGAAGATCGCCGCCAAAGCAACGAAGACAGCTATACGCGGGGACGCGGGGTCGGCGGGGGGGGGGGGGGGGCGGGGTAGAAGTAGGCTAATTCACTGAGGCGAGGTTGACACGCACCAAGTCGTGATAATTCCTGCTTGTGCATTTTTCACACAAATCATGAGCTACGTCACGCACTGCTGTACATAGATACTGCTGTACACGGGGTCCCCAAAGATACACATGCATGCATGAAATCTAAGCTTGCTTACCTGGTCCTGATAATCCGGAGGCACCGATGTCTCGAGCACTGTTGCAGCACTCATCTTTTTGCCTCGGTCGCGGCGTCGCGAGAGGTCCGAGAGCGGCGAGGGTGAGAGGCGAGGGTGCCTGCCTGTTTGCCAGTTGGAGATGCGGTATGTTAAGTGCCGAGTTGTTCGTGTGTGTGCTGGTGGTTGGTGGTGTTGTCGTGGATAGGGTTAGAGATGCTGTCTGCTTGTTGTACATACAATACCAGGCGGCCACAACAAGTCGACGAAAAAGATGAAACCTACTGTAGAACTCGTAGATCTTCTTCAAAAAGATTTTGAAGTGATGTCATAAACTCGTATTGTAGTTGCCCCTTGGAACGGGCCAATGAGAAGAGAGTATAGAGAGAGAAGACATCGTAAATAGTCTAAATCTTATCCGAAATAGTCAAATCTTGACCAATATCGCTCCCTTGTTTGGCTGATTGGGCTATTAATGGTGAACATACCGTACACCGTACCATGGTTGAAACGTCATACCTAGTCGTCTATACATATGAAGCAGTGAAATGACGACGAAGCAGAAGGCTAGAAGGCATAGAAGGCACTGCCTTCAAGGCATGGGGCAGGTGGAAGAAATCCCAGAAACCAGCAAAAAAACTGAGCCAACCAAAAAATGCGATCGGTCGTAAAAATGTTGATGTGTGCCACTGCCAAAAATGTGGTACGTTATGGGTGCCACTCACTGCTCTGTTGCCTTGCCGATCATATATATATATATCCATGACATTGTATCGGTTGCCTTGTTTTATTTTTTGTTTGCCCTCTTCGTCTTCCTTTCCCAGTCCCTTCTACGTGCTGAGCTCATGCGATTATCCTCTCGTTCGTTGGTATCCTCCTCTTTCTTGCCTCCACTTTTTTTATTATTCTCCATCTTGCTCGGTAGAGATGTATGTTCACGACGTACTTTGTATATACCCTGGTACGTACGTATGATACGAGGTACTATTAATACTGCTGCACCGCTATATAAGCAGCTGCTGCGGTCGCCCCGGTGGTTCAAGTGGTCAACCTCGAATTCTACTTGTTTGAGTCCTGGGTTCGAGCCCCAGGGGGGTCGGACTTTGACTTTATTTGCAAAAATAAAAATAAAAAAGGATTCAATTGTTGAGAGCGCCTTGCAGCGTGGGTAGGCACAATTCGATGCGAGTCGATGAGGGAAGAAAATGCTGAAATCTTCTCGCGATAAAAATGAAGGCACGTACCGTAGCGGGAAGGGGGGAGAAGAGCCTGCTATGTGACCCCGGATCTAAGTTACGAGTAGGAAAAGGAGAGAGAGAAGAAGATGTGCGAAGATAATGAATGGGATGAGAAGAAGAAGAGAGAAGATGTGCTGCTCTCGCACCTCGCCACAATCGACGATGCAGTAGTAAAAGTATATACCTGGTACCAGGTACCAGGTACGTAGTACCAGTACTTTACTGCTCCTTACTGCTTCTCTAAGCTGTATAGACCCGATACACGCACACGTTCTTCGCATACAGCCGGTCGCCACGGTGGTTCAAGTGGTTAACCTCGAATTCTACTTGTTTGAGTCCTGGGTTCGAGCCCCAGGTGGGTCGGACTTTGACTTTATTTGCAAAAATAAAAATAAAAAAGAATTCAATTGTTGAGAGCGCCTTGCAGCGTGGGTAGGCACAATTCCATGCGAGTCGACGAGGGAAGAAAAGGCTGAAATCTTCTCGCGATAAAAATGAAGGCACGTACCGTAGCGGGAAAGGGGTAGAAGAGCCTGCTATGTGACCCCGGATCTAAGTTACGAGTGGGAAGGAGAGAGAGAAGAAGATGTGCGAAGATAATGAATGGGATGACCAAAATGAAATAAAATAAATGTATACATACATTTTTTTATTTTATTTTTATTTGCCCATCTGACAATGTGCAGGGCGTTATTCATTCAAAATGAAAAAGCTGACATAATTCATCGAATACCACTAACTTCATCGAACCAATTCTCCTTCCGTGTACTCACTTGCACCCCCACCATTTACCGAGATATTTTACCTACTATGTATCTATACGCCACGCTTCCTACTCCGCATCTACATTCCACCCCCACGCCATGGGAAGTAGTCCTCCCTCCTCCTCCCTTCTCCCCCTGGCGGTCTCGCAGGGCGAGCTTATATCGGTGCACTCTGCGCGAGATCGCGACCTGGGTAGTCACCGATATGACCTGGAAAAGGTGCTCCTTACAAACCCCTTTTCTTGCTAAAGGTCCCCCGTCCGTTCCTCCAACGATGCTCGCCGCCAGCTGGTCGATGAAATCGCTACCTTCCTTCCCGAGGCGTCCAAAGCTTTCCACCGCGAGGGTGACAAGTTTATGGCTGCGCTCGTCGAAGGACACTTGTCCTGCACGAGCGTAGTGGTTGCGCTTTCGCGCCTCAGAAGTGGAAGCGGCTGAACCGTCTCGATCAGCGCTGCCAGCCCGCATGTGGACCCTCGCTTGGGGGTCTGCATGCGTGACGTCGAGGAGTATCGCCTTGTTGCGGTACTCTGACGACGTAGCGTCTCGGAGGCCTCCCCTCTCTATCACTATGTCCATGCGGAGGTTTCTGTCGGCGTTGAAGGGCGCTCCGCTTTCCATTTGGTGGCGGATGGACAACCGCTTAAAGGTGCGAGACAGCGCGTGGAATAGCGGCTGATGCTGGTTTACCTGTGCGCCTGCTCGGTGGCATATACGCGCGTAACGTGTGGTGACATCCGTCGCTTCGCAGCAGGGGCACCTCGCCGCTATGGGCTCCTCCATTCCCAGGAAGCGCCGTCCCATAGACACGAACTCAGAAGCCGGTATGATACGTGCCATGTCCACGGGCCTTGCACGCAAACAGGCGACTGCGCCTGGTCCCGATAGGCTCCGTTGCCGAGCCTTGGCAAGACCTCTGGTTTCCGTCCCCCCGAACACGTCGTCCCGATCCGACGGGTCTGCTACCTCGGGGAGCTGGTCCAGAGAAGCAACGTACCGTTGGTACCGTACCCGGTTGATCTGCTGCCCCAGCTTGTATTGCGCCTTGTGGGAGCTAATCGTTTGGGCGTCATGCGCCGGCAGTACCTCCACATCATACTGTTCTGTCCCTCCTTCCTCGCTTGCGCGGAACCCCCTGTTCCGCCAGATTTCCGGGATTACGTTTGCCATTGCCTCCTCCGATACCCCATGGATATCGCGAAGGTCCCTGACGCTGCTCCATATGCGGCGAACGAGGTCCGAATTGGGCAACTCCCTTCGGACTTTTTCCCCTAATGGACCGGAGAGGTCGGCGAGGACCTCTGGCACCGTCGCCACTAAGCTCCCGATGGACGCTGACATTCTCCTTAATTCAGCCGACGACAGTCCAAACCCCCCGGCCCCTGTGGAGAGGCTCGCCTGCGCTTTCTGGTGCGGCTGTAGCGTCAACCGGTTCGCCGGGCATCCGTCCGCAAAGAACGGCGATTCGTTCGCTGTCCCTGGAAGCTCGAGAAGGCGCTCGAGCATCCACATTGCGCTAGTGTCTGCCCGCTGACACGCGGGTAGTGATAGCTCCGGGTCCATTACCCGCTCAATGTAGGAGGTCCGCTGTACCATTGAACTGGTGGCGATGAGGTTCGCCGACTGTTTGTCCGGCATACGCGGCAGGATGCGCGCGAGTTGCTCTGCTCCCCCATCTCGGACTATCTCCACGGCGCTGTTCACCGCGAATGCATCAGTGCCTATGGGCACGCCAACCACCTTTACCCCACCCCCTTCCGCAATGCGAACACCGATGCCCCTCAGAAGTGCTATCTCTTCCGACGTAGGCATATGCCCTTTGGGAGGCAAAACAACCGTCTTTCTGGGGTTAATGGCAATGCCTATTTCGCACAGCTCGTGCTGGAGAAAGGGCACTACTCTCACCGTCTCCGGTGTGATCTCTGACATACCGATGCTGATGTCATCGAGGTAGGCAAAGGCTTCAAAACCCCGGGGTTCGAACTCCTCACGGACCCGCTTGAGTATTGGCAGCAGTGGCATGCAGAACAGCGCCGGGTCCATGGCATCCCCTTGCTGCACGCCACTGGAACAGTCAATTTTGCGGTGCTCCCCCGAATCCATCTGGAAGAACGTAGGGGCGGGCCTCTCGCCGTAGCATTTAGCAATGAACGGCGTGAGCGCGGGCACGCAAGTGGCCACCTCGGCAGGTACTGCCGTCCGCTTTACAGTGTTGAAGGCGTTGGAACAGTCAGTTAGGATGAGCCAGTTTCTTGCCTCATGGTGCACCCGGGCGCGTAGAGCTACCTGCTCCACCCCCCCTCGAACCCCTACCCCAAACTGCCTTGCCTCACGATTAATCTCTTCCAGCCGTGGCCGCCACTGCCGCATCGTCCCAGCTGCGAGAAGTCGTCTCCATGTCATACCTACACATACGGGTCGACATTTTTCCCCCAAGGCAGTGAGGTTGGACTGCAAGAAGAGCTGCCAGAATTCCGGCGGGAATGCACCGGGGTCGTCCAAGATCCGCCTCCAAAGGGCCTCGATGCTAGCTCCAAATTTCTCGCGACCGAAGCCGGTCCTGATGATCGACTGCAGGTGTGAGAAGCGTAGACCGTCACCCCCCGCGCCTGATAACGCATTTCGGGAGTTGATGATGTCGAGGGCCACCTGCGAATCGAACTCTTGCTCTGGACGCCAGTTGGGAACACTCCCTTCCTCCGGTTCCGTAGAGCTTGCTGCCACCGCTGCCACTGCCGACTCGGAGATGGAGGCACGGTCTTCCCCCGGGAATTTGGCTTTCACCCGCTCCCATGTCACCTCGTCGCCGGGCGCTCGAGCTTCCGCGAGAAGACCGCGTGCTGCCACCGAAACCCCGCCCGAGTGGCGACAGGCTGACGACGCTCTCTCGTACTTAGCCGCGTCTGTGGCTTCGTAGGTTGGGCCCCTGCGCCGTGTCGATGCTCGACTGGTGTACTCCATCAACCACGGGAGAATAAGCGTGATGTCACCACGTTCGACGGACGCGAATCTCTCGCGTCGCTTCACGCGGCTGTCCTGCGAGTGTAGCAGTGCTGGCACTATGTACCACAGCTTGATGGCCCTCAGGAGCGAACTCGGCGTCTCGGAGTGTTTGTTTGGCCGATGCGCTCCGAGGGCGTGGTTCAGGAGACCGAGCACGTGGGTGAGAAGCTTGGCATGGACAGTAGCTAGCCCCGGCTGCACCTTAACAACGGTGATGAAACGTTGTTGGAGATGCTCGAGAGAAACATCATCGAGTGGCCCTGCTATTCCTAACGAATTTTGGTCCCACGGGTAACAAAGCTCTTCCCCTCGTTCATCGTAGTTGTTGTCCGGCCTTCCTCCAAGTCCTGCGACCGTAACCCGGAGTCCAGGATCAGCCTGAACTGCTGCATCCAGTGATTCCCGTCTCCCATGGCGGGCTGTGCACCCTCGTGTAGCGCAAATGAGTTGTGCGTGTGACCCACTCCTTCGAATAGCTTCCACCACACACCGCGCGTGCATAACGTTCTGGTTTCCACATGGCAGCCCTACCACTCGGTGCCCCCGAGCAACTGCCGCTCGGCATCCCCCGCACATCACGCCGTCTTGACTGGTGCCAATGGATGCACGGAGTCGCCCTACGCCCCCCGATGCTGATCCTCCCCCCTCGCCACCTTCTCCTTCCCTGGGGAGTTCTCTCTCTTCGCCACCTCCCCCTCTCGATCCAGGATCCGAACGAAGCTCGCTGCCCCCTCTTGATCCGGGCGTCGGGGGCGACTCGCTGCCCCCTCTTGGTTCAGGGACCGAGGGTGGCTCACTGCCGCCGGGTCGAGGGATTCTTCCCCGGTTCGTGACGGCCTCTCTCCCAGTGCTTGTCGCTCGGGACCCCCTCCTAGACCCACGCGGTCGACCTCGTCCACCTCCTGTGCCCCCCCCCTCCCTGGCTGCGCTACCAGGTTCAGAGGAAGTATTCCCGGCTATTGCTGGGGTGGCGCCGGATGGTGTCAGGGGGACCCCCAAGCGTCCCGAGGGCGTGACATTCCTGTCTCTGGCTGTTTGAAGGTTTGCCATCGCTACTACAACAGCATTTCTCTGATCCACTTGCCCCCCTATCCGCGAGTCACCCTCCGACGCCAGGGCTTTTCCTCCCGGTGGTGTCGTTTCGGCCGCCGGGGGCAGAGGCCGCGCAGCACTCGGACAGGAACCTCCAACATTTGCCTCCATTCCACCTTGGCCGCCCTCGCGCGAGGGCGATTCGCTTCCAGTTGATCTAGGGGACGTTGCCGCCGCAAATGTTGCAGAGACGGTACTGGGCCTTGCTTGAAGGATCTCCACTTGTCCCGCTAGCGCGGCATCCCTACCCCCCTCGGTGTGACGGCTTTCTACGGCACTCCCAGCAGCTCCTCCCTGCTCCACCTGCCCCCTAGTTTGCGGACCGCTCTCCGCCGCCGGGACCGTTCCCTCCGTTGTGGACACCGCCGCTGTCGGAAAAGGAGGCAAATCGTCCCCTGCCTCCAACGCGTTTTGGGCCCCGGGGGTCCACTCTGCCGTCGGAAGAGGAGTTAGCGCATCACCTCCTTCCCGCACGTTGAGTACCCCGAGGGTGCACCTGGCCAGGGCTGTGCTGGATGTTGTCCGGGGGGTCCCCACTTGTCCCGCTGACGTATCGTTCCTGTTCCCCGTGGCCTGACGGTTCTCTGTGGCATTTCCAGCAGTGCCACCCTGATCGTTCTGCCCCCCTATTAACGGCCCGCTCTCCAGCGCCTGACCTGCCCCTCCTGGCGTGCCCGCCACTGCCGTCGGAAAAGGAGGCACCACGTCACCTGCCTCCAATGCATTTCGGACCCCGAGGGTCCACCTAGTCAGGCGTTCCTCCCATACGGCATGGAGGCCTGCCAGAAACTCTTGGGCTTGTGGTGCGATGTAGATCCTCCGATTTGGGAGTCGGAGCATGATATCCCTCGGTCGGATGGCGTGCGCGGCAAAACGCTCACGGTAGTCGGCGGCGGCCGCTTGCCATTCCCTCGTGCGGGGGAAGTCGAGGTAAGCCGCTCGAGGCATGCCCAGGGCATCGCTGAACAGGGAGCACAGCAGGAACGAAGAGGTTGGGCTCCTTCCATGGGTTCTCACCATGTGCTCGAACGTGTGGTGATGACCAGTCGTCACATAACTGGCCGGTACCAGCTGGGTGCCCTCCTCCTCAAGAAGTTCGGCGAACTGCAGGGCACCTCCTACTGCCGACCACCTTCCCCCCGGCCGTGGTCTGGGAAGGTCCTCGGTTAATTCTGCCGGATGGGGAGGTCGGGTTCTTACGGGCCATTCAGAGCCACACTCGACGCATGGCCGCGGGTCTGTGTGCCCACATGCGAGGCGTTCCGCACGATCCAGCATGCAGCCGGCGTGTACCAACTGTCCGTTGTCATGGTCACAAGTGATGGTTGTCCTCAGATGGCCGACCTCTGGATTCCTATCTGAGTTTTCTATGTCCTCACCGCAATAGATACATAGGCCTACTAGCGCGGGGTCCCTTGTGATCTCTCGGCTCTCTGACGAACCTGGAGCGGCACCTCTCTGTCCATGCTGCCCCCTTGCTAACCGGTCGTCCCCCTGCGCCGAGTCCGTCCGCTCCGGTGGGGCCGCCACCGCCGTCGGAAAAGGAGGCAGCGCGTCACCTGCCTCCAGCGCCCTTTGGACACCGAGGGTCCACCTCGTCAGTCGTTCTTCCCATTCGGCGTCAAGGCCCGCCAGAATCTCTTGGACATGAGGTCCAATGTAGAGACTCCGGTTTGGGAGTCGGAGTAGTACGTTCTGGGGTCGAATGCCGTACGCGGCGAACAGCGTACGATAGTGGGCGGCCGCCGCTTCCCATTCCCTCGTTCGGGGGAAATCGAGGTAGGCCTGTTGCGGTAGATCCAGCGCATCGCTGAAAAGGGAGCACAACACGAACGAAGAGGTTGGGCTTCTCCCCAGGGCACTCACCATGTGCTCGAACGTGTTGTGAACCCCGGTCGTCACGTAAGTGGCTGACTCCGCGCCGAGGTCACTCCGCTCAAGGAGGGCGGCGAACTGCAGGGCACTACTTACCGCCGCCCACCTCCCCCCCTGCTCGGACATGGGCAGCCCTCTGGCAAGTTCCGCCGGGTGGGGTGGCCTGCCCCCCTCCGGCCACGACGACTGGCACACTACGCAGAACCTCGGGTCGGCATGCCCTCTCGCGATGCGATCTGCCCGGTCCAGCATGCAGCGTGCATGCACAAACCCTCCGTGGGCGCACGGGATAGGTACTCGCACGTGGCTGCCCCCCGACTCTCCAGCAGAGTCATCTAAAACCTGGCCGCAATAGGTGCACTATGTTTCGGCGTCATCTACCCTCCCTCCTTGTACTTGCTGGCGGCCTTCGTCCTGGCTTGTGGCCTCCTCCACACCCGAGATCACCGATCGCCATAGGATTTCCAACTGACGCTGTTGATAGGCTCCCCGATCGGAAGCGCGGTCGTACCTCAGATGGATCCTCGGCAGAATTTCCGTGAGGAGGAACGTTCTCCGACGCGACGGTCCTGTTACTTCCCGAATGGCTACCCCAAACCGGTCGTCTCCCCTATTGTCTGCTTCCTCTACGCTTTCAACGGCACATCTCCTGTGGACGAGCCAACCGGAGAAAGAAAACCTCTCGTCGTCTTCCATAGTCCTGTCCCAGACCCCACATAGCGCATACGGTTGTGGAGTCGTGCTACGCCAGTCCCAAGAGAGGTTCTCCTCGTCTCGCGCTGTAGCGTTCAGTGTCAAGTCCACCCTTTCCGGCACAATGTGGGTCCTGCTCCGAAGGCGGTTCTCGGCAACGGTGACCCTGTTCACTAAATCGCGTTCGTCCTGCGTGTCCGCCGACCTGCCAATAGTACGAATCTGTTGCAGGAGGGGGCGGAGGTCCACCTCTTGTTGAACTTCGTGGAGGGCGGGGTTCGGGCACGTGACTTGGTGTGCCTCGCCGATGAATCTGGCTCGAGGGATTGCGTCCTCGCAAAAGCCTAAAGCGCAGCGGCGATGCACGTCGCACGAGCAGGACATGGCAAATGCTACATATCAATCGTCCGCCCCTCTCGCCCCCTGTGGTCCTTGTGGATGCCCCCCTTCCCCTCTCGGCCGGTATCTCCCGCCGCGCGATCGCTAGGGCCTCTGTCAAAATCTCGTCACTGTGCTGACGGGACGCCATCCCGTCGGCTTCGCCAATTGTTACGGTCGCCCGACACGCCGGGCAGCGCAGGTCGGCCCCTGCCCTAACACGAAGTGCGGCGTAGCACGGTAGGTGCAGCCGGTGAGGACAGTTCCCTAGATATACCATCGGGGCCACCAAGGCCTCGTAGCACAGGCAGCAGTCTTCCGAAGTCTCCTGCTGGGGCAGCCCTCTTTCTGCTGACGTCTGCAATGGTGGCCGTGGTGACGATGGCGGTGGTTCGGACGTCAGCGGGGGTTCCGAACTTCCTCCACCCTGCGTCGATGCGCACGTCGGTTGTGATGAACTTGGTGGCGCCAACTGTGCCGTTCTAGCCGCTGACTGCATTGACGATTCGAGCGCAAGGATCATGTCCGGGGTCAGAAGTGGTGTGTCTGTCGAGGGACGGGTAGTTGTCGGTAGACGCGGTGGCGGGGATGGTGGCGACGGCGGCGAACCTTCCATGGCGGATACCCCAAGCGGAAGGGGGGTCGTCAAGGGAGTCCCCGCACCCGTTGCCGTCGGTGGTTGCGTGGTTTCTCGCGCCCGCTGTGCTGAACGGGGTGTATCCGGAGATGGTTCCGGCGACGACGGTGCCGGCTCCAAAAGTGCTATCGATGACGTAAGCTGCGTCGTCGTTGGCTACTGACGGGAGGATCCGTGAAGCGACTCGGTGGGAGGTTGGCTTCTTTCCTCCTCCTCCGATGATTGTGCGACGGCCCTAGCGGCTATCCGGGTGCGAGCCCTTGTTCTGGTCGATATAAGGTCCTCTGCAGGTACTCTCGTCGTGGCCCGCCGCCGTTCGTCTATTGTTGTTACCGCCCTTGTGGACGGTCCGAGTTGCGCCGCCGCTCCGTTGGGACCTCTTCCAACCGTCGTACCGCTATTGGTGCGATGGAGACCCCCTCTCACTTCTACCCTAGCTCTCTCCGTGCTAGGTGCATCGTCCTCGTGCGATGTCTCCTCCTGAACGGGGGGGGGGGCGACCGCTCTTGGGTCTTGAGAGGCCTGTGCCGCCCCCATTGGTAGCGGAGTAGGAAACCCTACCCTAGTGTGAGCTCCACCGTCGACGAAAGCTGCCCCGTACCCCAACTGGCTCCTCAAAGATGTGAGTCCGCCCAAGTTCCCCCTCCGGACAAGGCTCCCAGCCGCAACACGAGAGTCTTGAGACATCGGGTTCAGGTCCCGGGAGCCCGGTTCCGCACCCGGCGGTAGTGGGGGAGAAGACCTCACCCCACTTTGAGCAACACTATCGACGGGAAGTACACGGCACCCCTGCTGGCTCCGTGCGGGCGTGCCCCTACACCAAAGCCCCCTCCGGGTTAAGCTGCTCGCTCCACGACGTTGGTCCTGCGACCCAGGGCTCGAGTCCAGAGAGCTCGAGGCCACACCCGGTGCCATCTGCAGAGAAGGTCTCACCGTGTTGTGGGCACTATTGCCGACCCGGGGCGAGAAGTACCCCTGTTGGTGCCTCTGCGGCGTGGATCCCCTCAACATCCCCGGCTGGGCGAAGCTCCCGAGTCCACCGTTTGCCCTCCTGTTCTCTGTCGGCGTTGACCCACCTACTCTCGCCCCCAAACTAGCTCTCGCCGTAGTGGTCTCATTTCCCCCTTGAGGTGCCTCCTCCGGAACGGGTTCAACATCCATTGGATCGCTGGGCCTTTGGCGTTGCTGACCACTCCTTGCTCTCCGACGCGGGGGAAGGCAGACCGCTCTTAGGTTCTGAGAGTCCGGTGTCGCCCCCAGCGTCATCGGGGGAGGAGGCCCTACCCTCGTAGGAGTTGCACCGGCGTTGAGGGCTGCCCTTCCCCTATTGTGACCCCTCGTAGTTGAGGACCCTCTCCGGAGAAAACTCCCCGCTGCAAGGCGAGCGTCGTGAGACCTCGGGTTCAAATCCCGGGTCCCTGGTATCACACCCGGCGGTAGTGTGCTAGAAGTCCTTATCCATCTTTGAGCGCCGCCTCCTCTATTATGAACCCTCGTAGTTGTGGACCCCCTCCGAACAAAACTCCCCGCTGTAAGACGGGCGTCTTGGGACCTCGTGTTCAAATCACGGGAGCCCGGTATCGCACCCGGCGGTAGTGGGCTAGCAGACCTTCTCCGACTTTGAGCGCTGCCGGCCCTGTTGTGACCCCTCGTAGATGTGGGCCCCCTCCGAAAAAAACTCCCCTCTGCAAGATAAGCGTCTCGAAACCTCGTGTTCAGGTCCCGGGAGCCCGGTATCGCACCCGGCGGTAGTGGGCTAGAAGGCCTTATCCGATTTTGAGCGCCGCCACTAGCGGGAGGTGTACCGTGTGGCGAGATAGGGGCGCATCTTCTTTCCTCGTCCACTGGCGAAGGGCTCTGTCGTTGTGTGGTTCCCCTCCCTGCGCATTGACCAGTGTTCGGCGGCCCTTGACGTCCATAGAGGCTGTTTCCGACCTGAGAGCCTCCTATCAATCGAGAACCACCGTCCCTCATATCTGTTCTAGTACTCCACGCTCTAGCACTGGCTATTAGTTCGGAGAGAGTCACTGACGGCTGCCGGCGATGGGCTTGGACGGTTGGTGCTCTGAGAGGCACCAACGCCTCCTGGCTCCGGGTGTCCTCGGCAGCGGTAAACCGAAGTCGCTGGTGTGGGCGCACCGACACCCCTGTTGGAGGGGAGGTAGCTCGTCGCCGGTGCCCCAGGATCCCTGGCAGGATCGGGGGTGGAGAGGTTGTGATACTCCCCCCAGAAGGAGACGGGGGGCGGTGCCTCGGCCGTGAACTTGGTCGGGGCGAGGGCCGATCCCCTGATGCTGTCCTACCCCGCCGGATCCCGATGATGTGGGGTGAAGGGGGGACGTTTCTACCCATCGTGGGCATCGACCGTGAACGGTTGGCTCGGGCGTCTTGCGCCCCCTCTCGATGCGTCAACGCCGTTCCGCATTGAGTATCGTCGGCAAAGGTAACCGGAGGTCGTTGACGCGTACGTGTCGACCTCCCTGACAGAGGAGAAGTAGATCGTTGCCGACGTCCTAAGAGTCCCGGCTGAGGTGGGGGCTGAGTGGTGCTGATGCTTCTTCCCGAAGGCGATGGCGAACGGTGCGTCGAACGCGTCTGTGGACGCGGGGAAGGCCGATCGCCTGATGATGCCCTATCCCGCCGGGCCTGAACGACAGATTGCAAAAGTGGTTCGGTCCTAGCCCTCCTCGGCACTGGCCTTGGGGACGCCTGCTGTTGAACGCCTCCCAATGTAGGGGCTGGTCTCCTCCCCGCACTCGTCCATGCCGGGGTATTCATCCTCCGTCCGCGTTCCACCTGCGGCGGGGTCATTGCTAAGCGCATCGTGGCTGTCGCCGACGGCAGACCCCCACCTTGCTGCACCCCATTCAATCCCTGCTGTTGCAATCCTCCTGTCGCGAGGGCTGGACCTCCCGTCTGGGGGCTCGTACGCCTCGCACGCTCTACCGGTGGCGTAACTTCTACTAGGCACCTCCCGTCCGGTGCGAGTGCCTGACCCCCCTCTTGCTGCACCTCACTCGCTTGTTCGCCCCCTACCGACAGTGGCGTCATCGCAGGTACTGCACTAGTCGACACGCCTGTCTCTCGCTGCCCGAAACAGTCGGTTTCCGGCCCCACCCCAGTTGCAATTTGTTGCTGCAACCTTCTCGGCATGGGGGTAGCGCCAGGGATCCTCGGCTGCATCCAAGCCGGGAGAGTCCTGCCTCGCCCTCGTCCGGCTGCTAGCGGACAAAAAGATAGACCTGTTGTTGCACTTGCGGGTTGTGCCGCCATCGCGGGCACTGCACTAGTCGATCCGCCTGTCTCCCGCTGCCCGGAACACTCGGTTTCCGACCCCGCCCTTGTTGATTCTTGTTGCTGCAACCCTCCTGGCACGGGGGTTGTGTCAAGGATCCTTGGCTGCATCCAAGCCGGGAGAGTCCTGCTCCGCCCTCGTCCGGCTGGCAGTGTACAAAAGGACAGGGCTGTTGTTACACTTGCGGTTTGTGCCGATATCACAGGTACTGCACTAGCCGATACGCCTGTTTCCCGTTGCCCGGAACAATCGGTTTCCGGCCCCGCCCCGGTCGTTGCTTGTTGCTGCAACCCTCCTGGCACGGGGGTTGTGTCAAGGATCCTTGGCTGCATCCAAGCCGGGAGAGTCCTGCTCCGCCCTCGTCCGGCTGGCAGTGGACAAAAGGACAGGGCTGTTGGTACACTTGCGGGTTGTGCCGATATCACAGGTACTGCACTAGCCGATACGCCTGTTTCCCGCTGCCCGAAACAATCGGTTTCCGGCCCCGCCCCGGTTGCTGCTTGTTGCTGCAACCCTCCTGGCACGGGGGTTGTGTCAAGGATCCTTGGCTGCATCCAAGCCGGGAAAGTCCTCCCCCGCCCTCGCCCGGCTGGCAGTGGACAAAACGATAGGGCTGTTGTTGTGCTTGTGGTTTGTGCCGCGGTTTCTACGGGGAAGTCGCCACCTCCCGACATGACGGGCACCCTCACGGACGCGAGGGTGCCCACACTTTCGCAACCCTAAACCGCCCCTCTTTTGGTGAGCGTGAGGCGCCCTTAATTCTATTCCGTGACGGCGACGAGTGCAGCTTCAACTTCCTTTTCCTCCCCTTGCAATGTGTCCTTCTCCTAGGGTTCTCTTTTATTAACCCCTTCTTGCCTTTCAGGTTCGACCCACCGAGTTTTCTCTCCCAGTGATGCGGGTATGTAGATTGCTGCTGCAGGACGCTCCCCTACTCCCAGCAAGACGATAGCCTCTCTCAAACTTCCTTCCCTACGTTCACTTTCCCCCCAGCTCCTTCCCGACCCTGCTTCACCCTCCCTTCTCTGCCGAACCTCAAAACCCGTGCCTAGTCCGTAGGAAGAGAACTGCACTGCGTTTAAATTTCGGCATTGCGACAAGCACTGCCGACCGTGCTTGGTCCGCCTGCTCCGTTTTATTCTATTTTATACCCGGTACCAGGTACCTGGTATATTTTAATTAATTTTATTTGTTTATATCTTTATTTATTTAGTTTTATCGGCGTTCCTGTAGCCCTCACCTCTCCCACCACCCTCTAGTCAAGCTCCGCTGCAGTTCCTGACCCCACTCGGAGCACAACTGTCTATGCGTACGACCAGCGAAAACCTTCCTGATGGATGATGGACGATACTCGTGGTAATGGAGGAAACCGTTGGAAGATAGAATAATATATATATAGAAGAAGAAGGAGGCTCGTCCAGCCCCAACACAGAGGGCTAAAAAATAGGTCTGGTACCTCAATAGATACACGACGACTTCCGGTGCATCGTTTTTCGTGTTGTTATGTTTCCCCAGTATTATCCTCCCCCCACTCGAAGCTTCTCTCACACGATCGTAGAGAACCTCTCGAAATGCTTTTGGCAGGCGAACCGTAGCACAAATGAGTTTGTCCCCGGCTTCCAATCGGCTGCTGCTGTACTTCGCCCGTGCGTTTTCTTTTAGGAAGGCCGAAGAAAAGACTCGAAGACGATAAGATACATGTCCCAAAAATAAAATTAAAAATAGGGAAAGGATACCTACTTGGTATACGCCGTCCGAATATAGCTGTGCCCACGAGTTTTCGTGGGGCCCAAACTGGGCTGGCGCACCGCAGCACAGGTTGGTTTACGACCGACCACCTACCGACTGCTGCTGTAGATTTTCCTTTCCCCCCGTCCTCCTCCCTTTTGCGCTTCAAGTTGTATTTATTGGACCCCGAGCTCGTCGTACCTGATATTATACGTATCCTCGTGCTCGTATCTTTCAGCCCTTGTTGGAAGTTGCTTCACTCGGCCGTTCGTACGAGTTTATCTCATCACCTCATTTCCTCACGTCACGTTGTATTATTGATCCCTGACGCAATTTAGAGCTTAAGTCCAGAGAGCACAGGAGCCGAGGGTGGCTCACTGCCGCCGGGTCGAGGGATCGGACCCCGAGATGGTCGTACCTGATATTATACGTATCTTCGTGCTCGACCTGGTATATATGTTCGTGCCCGTATCTTTCAGCCCTTCATACATCGAGCGGTATTATACACATAAGAAGTCGACGCGTGTGTGTTTTTCATTTTATACCCGTCGACATCCAGCACAACTAATCAGTGCCCGTGTCGATCCCTCGAAGGAATGACTATCCTACAGCATACCTGGTAAGCCTTTTTTACCCAGATCTCCAAGGAAGATAAAAAATAAAATAAAAATAAAATACAACAGCAGTACGACGTACGTTCAGCAGAGATAGAGATACAACGAGAGTAACAACCTCGATACAAAAGCTCTCTATCTATGGCCAGTCACAAAACTACGCCTGTACGCCACAGCAGAATGCGTGCGTGCGTACTTCGAACCTAATAAACCGTCACATCATGAGGCAGAGAGGACAACGCGGAGACTGCTTGCTCGTGGTCGACTTTTTAATTGACCTGTGACTTGTGCCTACTGGTGATCTGGTGATGAACTGATGCTGATACATGAACAGTACGCGTGTATGATATCTTATTATGCTGTTGTGTGTACTGTGTATTGTGTGATTGTGTGCTCCTGCTGTGCTCTGCTCTATCTAAGTATTTATGAAGTGTTTGTCACTGCTGTGCTTGCGCCCCTTCGTGCCAGCACAACAAGGAAACAACAGTTTTTCTTTTCCTACCTTTTTTTCGAGAACATTTAACAATCTGGGAGAAGGGATCTTTAGGTTGGTAGGCTGTTCGGATGTTTTGGTTCCTGTTGGGATCAAGGCACGCGCGAAGACCCAACCCAACCCCTGACTCTAACCCTAACCCTAACCCTAACCCTGACCCCAAACCGCAGCCGAAACGGGCCAAAACTCGCCATAAACGAGGCTACGCCGAGTTTGCATCGAACCAGGAAATTTCTCAGATGCGTACGACGATTCCGAAGTGCGGACCACGCTGCACATTTTTCAAGTAAAAAACATCCCTAAAGATCCCTTCTCCCTGACTGCTAAACCTACTCTCTTTTTTTCAGCTAAAAAATTCCTGGTACGACGTAAATGTCTGCGTCATGAAGCGGCGGCGGCGAAAAAAAAAGCAGCGTAAAAAAACTCAACTATCATGAGACCACGCAGGGGAGCAAAGATGTCAAGAGAGATGTCAGATTTTAACATACATGCTAAAGCAAGCTGAAGGCAAAAAACGCGCGCTGTCAAGGGTTTAGGGTAGGGCTGTTTTTTAGAGGGTTTCCAGTATTATCCAGAAAATTTCCAAGGCTTTTCGAGGGTCAGGTCCAACCTCACGGGTCGGGTCTGGTCGGGTCGGGTCAGCTGACCCGACCCGACCCGCGAGTTTTTTGGGGTATTCTGAAGCATGTTGACTTGACCCGACCCGACCCGACCCGACCCGTGAGATTTGAAAATCTCCTGACTCGACCCGACCCGACCCGCGAGATTTCAAAACCTCCTGACCCGACCCGACCCGACCCGCCACCTTCCGATTGACCCGTGAGACACGGGTTTCATGCGGGTCGGGTCACCTTGACCTGCGATTTATCTTGACGCGAAGGTTCGACCCGCTGATCTGGCCTGTGGGTCGGCTCTTCCAAAGCAATTTAATGTTCATTTTAGTGCCCCGCAGCGATATATGATAAGACCTGGCTGTAGTGGGTATAGATGGATGCGGGCACGCGTGTATGAATTTGGTGGTGTTTTGATTTTTGAAGATGATACGAAAGGAGTATTATTATTGAATAGTGGTACGAGAGTAGAAGCCTTTGGGTAAAAGAGAGGGAAGTGATTCAAGTGTCGGATCCGCGAGCCGAATGCGCGGGTCCGACCCTCGGGTCAGTAGAAAACAACTCACGGGTCATGCTGGCCTGACCCGCGAGTGACCCGCTTCTCGTGGGTCGTGACCAGACCCGACCTGTGAGATTTTTATCACCTCTTGACCTGACCCGACCCGACCTGTGAGATTTGTATCACCTCTTGACCTGACCCGACCCGACCCGTGAGATTTGAAAAGGTATTGACCCGACCTGACCCGACCCACGAGATTTGAAAACCTCTTGACCCAACCCGACCCGACCCGTGGGATTTTGAACACTTCCTGACCCGACGCGATCCAACCCGTGACAATTTGAACACCACGTGACCCGACCCGCGGGTCGGGTCATGACCCGCGAAAAGCCCTGGAAACTTCGGTATTTCTTAGTACCGAAATTCGGGAAAATACTGAGAAAAACTGAATAACACTCCTCGTGAAGATATCGACCCTTATTGTAGGGCGGAGTTTCCTTCCTGTACTCGTACCTGGGCACGTAGTATTAGTAGTAGGTTGGTACCACAGTTAGTCAACGGAAGTAAAGTAAAAAAGTTGCTGTCTGTAAAAGGGTGAAAAGAAAGCGCTCTCCTGATAGCATCTTTGCAGGGGAGCAGAGGACAGGAAGGAGGAGAGGAGAGAGAAAGGAGGAAAGCGAGAACAACAGTATGTATAGTACAGGGCCGTTCTTAACGAACTAAAAAAGATCACGATTCGTGACTTTTTGGCATACTGCTGTTTCTGTATGCCAAAAGATCACGATCCGTGACATTTGCGGTTCTAAAAAATATAATAGAAGTGCGAGTAGTGGTTATTAATATAGGGAAACGGCTGGCAGAGAAGTGTGTGAGGAATACTGCTGATTTACGGAAGAATATTCGGTTTATATTAGAATGACATCTACTGTACGCTATAATATTATTATTCGGAAGGCAAGCATAATAATAATAATAATAATAATAATAATAATGATAATAATAACAATAAAGAGGCGACAGAGGTTCGCGCTGGTGGAGAGCGGGGACATAGAGTTCCTGCTCCCATGGCTGATAGCGTACACCAGGAGATAGCCTTGAGACAACGGGATACCGCCTAGGAAGCTTCGGGAGAGGCGAAATTTGAACGAGCGTCGTCGGCGTGTCGCCACGCGGGAGGGGTCAAAGTGGCCACAGCACGTAACCTTCTGGCAGAACCACGATCAACGGGGAACGGGGAAACGTGGAACACATTGATGGCCAAGTTTCCCCCCGAAAATCTTGCCGCCGTGTCCGCGGCGGCGGCGGCCGCAGTGCTAGCGAGCGGCACCGAGGTCGAAGATGGGAACGCCCCCCCGTGGCGCCCTGACGATGAGTATGCCTCCGAGGTGCTCTTCGACGTCATCAACTCGCGGAGCGCCCTCTCAGGCCCCGGAAACGACGGTCAGCGATTTGCTCATCTACACTCCATCATTCAAACCGATATCGGCAGAAAGGAGTTCGGAAGTGGTGTGACAGCCTTCTGGCGGAGAATTGTCGATGAGCCGGACTCGTTCCCGCCAGAGGTCTGGTAGCTCTTCCTACAGTCGAGCCTCACTGCGTTGGGGGAAAAGAGTCGGCCGGTCTGCATGGGTATGACATGGAGGAGGCTCATCACCGCAGGGGCTATGCGACAGCGGCGACCGCGGTTGGAGGAGGTAGACCGGGAGGTAAGGCGGTTTGGGGTCGCCATACCCGGAGGAGTGGAGCATGTGGGATTGAGGGCTAGGAGAGCATGTGGGATTGAGGGCTAGGATGATACACGAGACGGGCAATTGGCAAGTTCTCACGGACTGCTCCAACGCCTTCAACACCGTAAAAAGGACGACGGTGCTAGAAGAGGTGGCAAAATTCTTGCCAGCGCTCACGCCTTTAGTGGCCAAGTGCTACGGTACAAGACCAGCCGACGTGCTTTTCCGGATGAAGTCGGGAGAGATCAGGACGATCGCTTGCTCCAGCGGTGTCCAGCAAGGGGACCCCATGGGACCAGCAATGTTCTGCCTGGCGTTACGACCGGGCTGAAGCGATTCTGGCAGGAACTCGAGAGAGAAGGAGTGGAAGCCTTCTCGTACGTGGACGATGTCTCTCTCGGCCTTAGAGGGATCACGGCCAACACGATTAGAGCATTCGCCTTCCTCCGACGAGAGCTAGGCGACATCGGCATTGTGGTCAACGCCGCCAAAACAGTGGCACCACCACCAAAAGGGCACGCCCCGACAATGGAGGGGATTTCGCTCCTTGAAAGCGTTGAGGTCCGCATCGCAGACGAAGGAGGGGTGACGGTGGTGTGTGTCCCGATCGGGACGGAAGAGTACTTGCAGGGGCGAGCAATGGAAGTAGTGAGGGATAAGGGCGCGGACTACCTTGCGCGCTGCCTCGTTAACATGCCCGACAAACAGGCGGCGGTCCTCATCACCGTCGAAACTCGGGCAACGGACGAGTCGCCTCGAAAGGGCTCTGGACCCGGGGTTGTCTCTCAAAGTATGTACAAGAGCAGACAACGGGGCCCACCGGGCGTACGAGAAAATCCTCGAACTACCGGGAGCGGCGGAGGCACAACCGTTTTTCCAGGAAGGGTGCCCGGATAGTCGGCTGACTCTCAAACCTTACCAGCAAGTCCAAGCACGCCTTTCTACGGGAGCGGAAGGGTTAGGGCTGCCGTCGACAGATGCAAGGAGAATGTCGGCATCCATCGGGAGCAGGGTGGGGACCTTGCCGGAGGTCCTAGCCGACCTCGCAGGCCCGTTAGGCGATAAATTGAGGAGGGGGCTCCCAGAATCGAGCATCATTGCTCAGCTGGGAGACAGCTTGCGGGAGATTAGGGATACATGGGGGGTGTCACAGGAAGCGATGGCGGGCATCGTCCCCGAATCTTGGTTAGAATGGGGTGTAAGCGCAGAGGGGGACATGGCCCCAAGACCCCCAGAGACCGGCATGCTGGCTGCACACGACGCCATCACCACGAAGTCACGCAAAGCCCAACAGGAGTTGGGCAAGCTGGTATACCAACGTCGGCACGAAGCCCACGCTGCCTCGCTGGAGCTCCCGGAGACAGCCCCCCCGGACCGGGCGACCCTATGGGTGGAACCGAAACCAAAGCCCTCGCCAAGGCTCGCTATAGGAGCCTACAGGGGGAAGGAGCTACGGCATGCCTTCGGGCGAGACCAACGGACTCACTCCGGGTCATACCCGCAGAAGAGTTTGTGGGCATGGGAAGGCGGTTCATTGGGATCGAGGAACACGTGGCAGTGAGGTGCCCCTGCTGCGATGCAGTGGACGTGGACACTCGCCACGCGCGCATCTGCCCCAGAGCAGGGGCGCAGGTGACTCAACACCAATCGCTCGTCCACGCGATGTCCCGGACGTTGAAGCGGCTGGGAATTCCACACCAAGTGGAAAGCGGCGAACCGTTCACCGCAGACCGAAATCTGCGGATGGCCATTGTCGCCAGGAGAGGAGGTCTACGGGATGCTGCTCCTAATAGGGAGTATAGGGAGAAGTCCATCCTGCTGGACGTCGCCCATGCGGACCCTCAAGCGCAGATACACCTGCGAGGAGGCAGTGCCGATCAAGATGGACTAGCTGCCTCTACCTCCGAGGCGCGCAAGCGCCAACACTACGCTCGTCCGGGGCATGTGTCCTTTGACAAACGGAGTCTCAAACTTGCCACTTTAGCAGTGGAAAGCTTTGGGCGTCTCGGGGTAAGGCAGTAAGTTCATCGACCAGTTGGCAGCTAGTGTCGTGGGGGGGAGGGATGGTGGGTCGACGGGAAGAAAAGGAGTGATGAAGAAGCGCCTACTTCAAATGGTCTCGTTGACTACCAGGTACACAGGTCGCCATTTCGAGATGCCGCGCTTCAAACTCCAGTTTATTAGGGCTCGCCACAAAACGAGAAGTAGAAGGGGGGGGGGATGACAGACCCACACCGATGGCGTGGAGATGGAGCTTGGGTGCGGCTTAGGATTTAAGAATAGAACGCAAAGAGCACGCATTGAGACGGAGGAGGGAGCAAAGACAACAAATGGAGTATCATCGTAGATAAAGCACAGAGGGAAGTATAGACACAGGTAGCTAGACCTTTTGCATAGGTTTCCTTTCTTTCCGGGGTTGTCTTGATTCAGGAATGTTTTGAGTTGGTTAACGTTGAAGCTCATGCTGCAAAAAAGAAGGGATCAGAACGGACACTGAGTGTGGTGATGAAGCTAGGTAGAAAGGAGGATTGTTATATATTAAGACAACCGATAACTCACGCTTTTTCGAGGCCGCGCTTTACGTACTCATTTTTTATGCAAGAAAAAGTCCTGTAGTATGATACCCGGTATGCAGCTTCATTATGTCCTCCTTATCTACTACCTGGTATAATAATACTGTTTGTTGTACAGTAGTACATACTATCCTGCATGATATAATATAAAACCCGTAGTAAGCGCGATGAAAGCATCACACACAGCTCGCGAATAATGATTTTCGACACAATCCTGGATCTAACAGCTACCTGTTTTCTTTATTTTGTAACATTTGAGAGTGAGTAGGAAAACGTACAGCTGATTTGTAACACGCGCAACACACCACCAGCACCCACACTATCAGTTTCAGCACACAAACGAAGATCACGGGCAACATAGTCTCTCCCTTTGCTGCTAGTGCTGTTCGTACACTTCGGGCATATGCCTGGTAAATACTGCTGTATAACAACACACAGAGGATCGTAGCCCACTTATCGTTGGCACATCGTTATTTTTTCCTCTCGCATTGCGCGTTTGTCCCACTCATGAGGCGTCGAGCCTCATCACGAGGTGTGGAGTATCATATGGAAAATATTATTAGAGATCGGGAACCGATGTTGTAACAATCTGCAGTTTGTTGTTGTAGAGAGAATAAGGCGTTATGGTTCACATTCTTTGGCTGAGTACGTATCAGTAGCACGCAGCTTACTTCGACATCAGCCGCGGGCACTGCTTGGTTGATCGCGCTTCTGGGACTACCAAGTGGATAGATACCGCACGGAACGGTGCTGGCAGACTGGTAGAACACGCGAACAGACAGGGCCCGTGGCTTGCACCTGGACAGCGGTCGCTCGCTGGGCCAGGTATTCGTGTTTTGAATAGCCGCACCTTCGACCCCCCTTCGCGATTTCTGGGATGATATGGCCATCATCCTTTGATCGTCGTGTGATTTTGTTATGAGGCTTATCGTAAAATCCGGTCCGTTCCAGGGGGGGAGTGTGTTATGAGGCTTAGATGGGTAGGCGGTTGGTTAACCTTTTACCTTTAGCCCAACGGACTAAGACCCTCACAAATGGCGTCGACGGCAGGACATGGGTCGTTGGTCGTGAGTTCGAATCTCACGTCCACCATGAAATCGCCTTTTAAAAGAAAAGTGAGCTTCCTCATGTCAAGAATCTGAAAAACGCTGGATCCCCAGAAACTGGAACCGCGTATGGTGGCGCGTCGACCCGTTAAAGCCGGTCCGTTCCAGGAGGGGAAAGTGTTATGAGGCTTAGATTGGGTAGGCGATAGGTTAACCTATCGCCTACCCCTACTAGGCCTCATAACAATTTGCATCTACGTACTATTCCGGGTGGGCTAACGTGGTCGTATCACGTAGCTGTGAGGGGGTGCAATACATACCAGCGCCAGCGTGAGAAGATAGGCAAATAGCAGGGCTTTTCGCGGGTCAGGTGGTGTTCAAATGTCACGGGTCGGGTCGGGTCGGGTCAAGAGGTGATGAAAAGCTCACGGGTCGGGTCAAGTCATGACCCGCGAGAAGCGGGTCACTCGCGGGTCAGGCCAGCATGACCCCGAATTGTTTTCTACTGACCCGCGGGTCGGACCCGCGCATTCGGCTCGCGGATCCGACACTTGAATCACTTCCCGCTCTCTCCCCCAAAGGCTCTTCTCATACCAATACTCAATATTGCTCCTTCGGTATCATATTCAAACATCAAAACACCGCCAAATTCATACACGCATGCCCGCATCCATCTATACCCACTACAGCCAGGTCATATATCGCTGCGGGACACTAAGTGAACACTAAATTGTTTTTGAAGTGCCGGCCCACGGGCCAGATCCGCGGGTCGGACCTTCGGGTCAAGATAAATGGTCTCGCGGGTCAAGGTGACCCGACCCACATGAGACCCGTGTCTCACGGATCAATCGGAAGGTGGCGGGTCGGGTCGGGTCGGGTCGGGTCGGGTCGGGTCGGGTCGGGTCGGGTCGGGTCGGGTCGGGTCAGGAGATTTTCAAATATCACAGGTCGGGTCGGGTCGGGTCAAGAGGCTTTCACAATCTCACGGATCGGCTCGGGTCAAGTCAACAAACGTCCAAATTTTCGCGGGTCGGGTCAGCTGACCCGACCCGTGAGGTTTGACCTGACCCGCGCAAAGCCCTGGCAAATATGTCCTACGAGCGTACGCGTATTGAGATCACACGTGACGTGCTGCTGTAGTAACGGAAACGTCTCAGTAGATCGTACATGTATAAGGATACATGGTTCAGGGGACAGTCTGGTACTAACCTGTCCCCTCTCGATATGACCATGTTCACGTATGGTACTACCCTAATTGAGTGCTCCATGAGATAAGCAACAAGAAGAACTTTACCTAGAAGAACCGTGGCCTAACCAGCATCGACATCCCTGTGTCCTCCTCTATGGGGCACCATGACATTAACGGTGGCTGCATAGTCGTCGCGAACGATGCGGAAGCAGCGCTGCTAGCGTCCGATGATCTATCTGGTGAAACGCAGGGGGTGGTGTTAATTCGGGGTGTTGAAGGTTCTGAGCGCGAGCCCTTGGTCCCGTGGCGTCCGCGATGGTGGTGGAAGCGCTGTGTAGGGTCGGTGGTGAACCGGTGGTACTCCATTAAGGGTGGTCGAAGAAGTCGACGGTGGCCGTGGCGGTGGAAAGTGCATTTTCCGCGAAGTGTATGTATGTAGACGCGGTGGTTGACGCTGTAGCATCCGATCAAGTGCGTCGATAAATACGTAGGCGATGACCGTGGCGGCGAATGGTCTCGTGCTCAAGGCGTACATCGGAGCGGTGGTTGGAAGTATCGGTGTAGGTGGCCCAAAAAAATAAAGTCATCGGTGGCGATGATGCCAAGTGTAAGGTGCTACCTACTGAGCTATGGGGGTAAAAGACCGATCAATTATACCCAGCCGAGGGCAATCCTTGAATGCGGTTCGAAAGGTATATTATGTTAGCAATCAACAACCCTACAGCCCGATACTCCGGGGAATAAACAATTAACAACCCTATAGATGCAAAAAAAAAACATTCCTGCTGGCCGCTAGGACTACACGTAGCCTATGCGAGTGTACTTCGGGGTATGGGTGACCGCTACCACTAGCCCAAGCAGGCTGTGGCTTTTAGTGCCAGAAGCTGACAGCAGCCGACAAGCGCAGCACACCTAGCCTGCAGCAGGCACGCCTCAGCTGGGTTACGTACGCACGACACGCATGACATTGGTTGGGACAAAACGCAAGACGACATCATCAGGAAAAAGACAAGAACACGGGGGAAAGGGGAGAAAGGTCCTGCTCTGTTCTGCTCTGCGTGCCTGCTACTATGCTCCTGCTGCTGTGCTGCTGCTATTGCTACTGCTGCTCTGCTGCTGTTCGAGTGTGTCTGGCAGTTGTCTACATTGCTCTGGTGTTTGATTTTGTGTTCTATATCGTAATGTTACTGGTATTTTGTTAAGTTCAAAGGTCGGGACACTTTGTACCCCTTGATAGGTTTGCCTATTGAGCAGGTACTCATTGGGGCTCACTTTTGTTGCTTGCTTGAAGATAGAAGAAGAGCAGCAGCTTCATTCCCTTCGTGCACGATGCGAGGCTGAGAGCTAGGCTCGTGCCTCGCTTGGAAAACCCCTGGTCTTCCATCTAATACGGCTCCCAAGTACTACCTATATGATCCCAATACCTGACCCCAGGTAATTACCGGCCTTTCAGCCTCATCCAAAGCAGTACCATAACACTAGCCCACTCTGATGAACCGCATATGCTGAATTAGGGGGGGAAATCGTGGAAGCCCTGACTGCACGAGGTATAACATGAGCCGAAGATGCGGGTCCTCAAAACCCACTCCCACATCTCTGAACGGTAAAAAAAAAACAAAAACAAAAAAACGAAGGCCTGGCCGTAAGGGGCGGAATAAATCGTCAGCGAAAACCATCGCCATACCACCCGCAAGGGGGGTGGGGCGAAAAAGACTAGTGTCTACGGGAAAACGAAAAGTTAGCACAAAAAGCGAGGCAGTCCTGTGCCCCTGCATGCGTTGTCAATTTTATCCAGATTGTCCCCAGCTCTCGAGCCGGGGGGGTCGGCAGGATGAGAGATGGAAAATAACCCTGAATACGCCTCATACCACCTACACCCAGACCAAAACTCCGGAAATGTGTCCTCTGCCACAACTGAGTGGCCCAAATACCCAGACCAGCCCCGACGCTGAGCGGGGGGGTCGGCAGGACACATTACGCAAGAACCATCCCCAACACGGCCCAAGAAAAACAAAATCAGGAACTCAGTAATACGGAGTAGAAGAAAAGACCCGACCCAAAAACTCGGAAAAACGTCGAGAAGTACAAGACAACCACCCAAAGTCCAGGAAAAAGGCAAGAAAATAAAAATCGAGTGCAGCCGAGAAGCGAAAACCAGCTATGCACGGCTGCGCCTCGAGATTGATCGACGTTACCCTGGACGCCCCGCGCAAACGAGCCACGAGCCAAGTGTATTTTTAGACACCAAGAACCTCGTACAGCTCTCTCGTCCTGCCGTCGACGCCACTTGTTAAGTTCAAAGGTCGGGACACTTTGCATCCCTTGATACGTTTTCCTATTGAGCAGGTACTTGTTGGGACTCGCGTGCGTTGCTTGCATAGAAAAAGAAGAAGAGCAGTAGCTTTATTCCTTTCCTGCACGATGAGACACTGAGAGCAAGGCTCGTGCCTCGCTGGGAAAACCCTTGGTCTTCGGCCTGCGCTATGTGCAGCTGCATCCTGTGCACAAAACTTTGTGCAGGACGGGTGTCGTCAATTTCAACCTTGCACGTGGACCCAGACTAACCCAACCCCAGGCCTGACCCTAACCGTAACCCTAACCCTTCGGGGGGCTCGAGGTCGGCAGGGGCAGTCATGCGGCTCCGCCGCGTGTTTTGGTGGCGTTTTTCCAACAAACTCCGGGCGGCCGAAATACCCGGCTTGACCAATAACACCCGCATCCTGCACAGTTTTTTGTGCAGGATGCAGCCGCACATAGATAGGTCGACTCTTGGTCTTCCAACCTTCCAAGTACTACATATACGAGCCCAATACCTGAACCCAGGTAATTGCCGGCGTGTCAGCCTTATCATTCAAAGCAGTACCAGTACTACTGCCTGTATATACCAGGTACGATGGTAACAAGTTGTCAATAATGTTCGGCCGTACGAGAGTCACCAGAAGGCACTGACATTAATCCTGTCTGGACTTTATTTTTGTTTGTGGCTCATCGCACACTGATTGCTGTCTTGAATACGAGGTAGCTCTGCGCAGGATTATGTGTTTGCTGCTATACTTGCATACTATCTGGTATTAACCCTCTTAGGGCTGCAGTCAGTCCCGTTTTGGTGACAACTACTTGAAATTTGATTGGGTTATTACGGGGGACCATAGTTAATAGGACCTGTGGTATACATACAAAACCTCTATATTTAACCATTTCTACTAACAATATTTGATCCTATTAACTATGGCCCCCCGTGGTATTATTAGTATTAATAATAGCTTTATGTATATGATCTGATAGCTTTATATATGTATACGTATCCAGTGAGGTGGATTTGGGCCTCCTTGTTATTTCTTGCGTCACCGTCCTTGTTATTTGTTGTAACACGACTCCGAAGGGAAATCTGTACTACTACGGGGGTCCATAGTTAACAGGACCAAATATTGCTAGTAAAAATGGTTAAATATATAGGTTTTTATGTACACCATAGGTCCTATTAACTACCAGTATGGTTCCCCGTAATAAAGGTTTTATAAGATATTGAGACGGAGGACGGAGCAGGGACAACAAATGGAGTATCGTAGATAAAACATAGCGGGAAAAGTAGACATAGCTATTTTAGACCTTGTGCATAGGTTTCCTTCGTTTCCGTGGTTTTCTTCTCCCAGGAATCTTTCAAGTGATCAACGTTTCACCTCATGCTGCATGCACATCGCCGGATGGCAAGCTTTTCTTCTTTCAGGAATGTTTCAAGTGATCAACGTTTAACCTCATGCTGCATGCACATCGTCGGATGACAAGCATAATAATAAAATAATACATAATCATTACGTAATAGACACACACCCACTCCTTGAAGTCTGCAGCTTCAGATCTGTCTTCCTCGTACAGTTGTATGCGGAATGTACTTCCTGCACGAGCCATGCAAGCCCGTTCGGGGTAGGACCGACCGGGGTATCACACGCACAGCTTGCAAATATGATCTCACTCACAGCTTCGTAGCTGCTGGGTTGTCATTTAGTATTATGAATATCGATTTTCCCTGTCACTTGCTGAGAGAGAGGGCCGCTCCTCCCACTTGTTACAAATACCAGCAGATACTGGCTATTACTCTCGCACTGACAGGTGCTATTGATACTGTGGTGGTAAGTAATATCGATGCTCAAACTTTAAGTATACTTCATTCTGTATAGAAAGGTAACCCTTTTAGGACCGCAGTCCCGTTTTGGGGACTATCGGGCTCAGATTACTTGGAATTTGAGAGGTTTGTCCCCAAAACGGGACTGTAGTTACTGTAGTATATATACTTGAGTATCTATAAAGGTAGCAACTGCTGTCTACGTCCCCGGTGGCTTGGTAGGTGGTCCGCGTGCCTATCACGATCAATTTCGTGGGTGCAAGTCTCACCGAGTGCATGCTCGTGGCTTTTTCTTGCAAAAAGAAATTGATTAGCGGAAAGCGCGAGAGCGTGAGTTAGCTACATTCGATGAAAATCGACGAGCAATGAATGGGAATGCTGAACCCTATGCGCGACAAAAAATAAAGGCACGTACCGAGGGGGAGAAGGGTGGACACCTGTGACCACGGCTTGTCCAGACGATCGTTGAGGGTAAAAACGTAAAAACCTCCCAAGAGTAAGGCTGGAAAGTAAAAGTGATGTTGAAAATAAAAATAAAAATGGTACAACACCAGTAGTGAACAGCAAACAGCATGCATGCAGTGACTTGGGTCATGCCTCGTCCGTCATGGTGAGAATGTCCTTCTTGGGACTTCATAGGGAGAAAAAATGACCACACAGAAGTGGCGAGTACTGCGTGATTGGGGGATGGGTGGTCATACGAGCCACAGCAGCACAAGCAGGAGCGCAACGTTGCCGTGCAGGCGCGGGCGCAACATATGACCTGTGCCTCTGCTGGGCGATCACGCGCTGCTTGCCGTATCACGTAAAGACGGGTATTGATGTATCACTAAATTTACCGTTTTGTTCTCTTCTGATAAGAGTCAATAGTTTTCCTGGATAAAATATTCATTAGCGGAAAGCGCTAATAGAGCGTGAGTTATGAATCGCTACATTCGATGAAAATCGACGAGCGGTGGGAAAGCTGACCCTATGCGCGACGAAAAATAAAGGCACGTACAGTGTACCGGGGAGGAGAAGGGACGGAAACCTGAGACCACGGCTTGTCCAGAAAGAAGATCGCCGAGGGTAAAACCTCCTACGAGTTAGGGCGGAAAGTAAAAGTGATGACTAAAAGAAGAAGAAGAAAACAAAAAGTAAAGAGTAGTATTGGCTAGTATGGAGGGGTTGACTCGGGGACACGCACCTTTCACTCCTCCACAGGGTGGTTTTGCTTGCTCTTCTTCTTGTTGTCTGGCCTCTCGTCACCACACGAACGATCTGTGCTGAGTGCCTTGCAGAAGAGGAGCAGCGGCAGGGGGTTATATTATCCTATTATTGCTGCAGTAGGACTCCGATGAGAGGTCTGAACAGAGGTGTATACGAGTAAAGGTACTATATGTGGTTGGGTGGTGCCCCCCCCTGAACCCCTCGTATACTACTCTATACTCTGTTTCTAGAATAATACCAACATTTCTTTCCCGCATTCTTCTCCTACTTCAATTACTCTGAACCTCACTTTAGCCCGGGCGCGAGTGGCATCATACCCAGGTGCAGCAGTATCAATGTATGCTGTGTGGTCCAGGTATCAAACACTGCGCTATTGCTGCATTAATATGCTCCGGTACTTACAGCGGTAATTATTGGTACGTAATAATAGTCCACCCCGAGCCCTACAGGCAGTGAACACACACATCAATCAATGCATGTGCATGGAAAATTCCGGGAAGCATCGGTTCCACGAACCATGATGTTAGACCCACAACAAACAACGCACGTCATTTTTTTTCCCTCGTCATTATGTTGTGAATGAATGCCTGGAGGATATATATTCGGATTATCATTGGAATGGCATCTACGCTATATATTGTCGGAAGGCAAGCATAGTAATGATGCCTGAATATATATATCCCCCTTTTTTTCTCATTTCCCCGCCACCCTCCACCCTGCCACCTGCTACTTGCTGCAAGACCCCAAGTCCTCTCCACCCCCTCAACACACTCAATATATATGCTAGTAGTATACATATTAACTTACTTATAATACGCAAAACACACTTACTTAGCTCCTTTTTCCGATTTGTTTTCCTTTGATTCTTTCGATTTTGCTGTCATTGACAGCTGAAAAAAATCGTCGTGCCTGTCGTTTTTTTTCGTTTTTTTTTGTCGTATCCAATACGACGACGTGGCATATTGTACTATTAATACTACTACTACTCTCCTTATTACTGCATAAAAACGTACTATGTTCAGTATTTATGTGTCGTAGTTTTTTGTGTGGCGACAGATCTTGTATCTCTCTACTAGGATTGAAGAATAATAGGCACGGACACTGACTGGTTGTGCTGGATGTCGACGCCGAGTAGGAAGAACGGTTTAACCCTTTTAGGACTGCAGCCCCGTTTTGGGGACAAACCAGTCAAATTCTGAGTAATTTGTCCCCAAAACGGGACTGCAGTCCTAAAGGGGTTAATGTGAAGAACGCACACACACCTCTAACCAGCGAAGCTATTACCGAAAGGGGGGAAGTGAAAAGGCATCCAACCCGCAAAAAAAGGAGTCGGCGCTGACACTCCACAGAAAGAAAGAGCGCGGTCCATTATTATGAGCAGAAATGATCGTTGCTGTTGAACTTTTTTATTCCAGGTACCAGATACCTGGTAGCAAGTAATTAACATATTAACAATCACATAATAATAGGAAGGAAATTGATTGGTGAAGGAACGCCTACTCCAAATAAATCGTCTCGGTGACTACACAGGTCGCCAATTCGAGGAGGAGGGTATCACGACTTTGACTCCAGCTTAGGGGTCGTCAGGAATCGAGAAGGAGCAGGGGGGAAGGAGGTGACAGACCCACACCGATGGCGTGGGGATGGAGCTTGGATGCGGGTTAGGATTCAAGAAGAAAGAGTAGAAGTAACGATGAGTACATGATATTAAGATGTAGGAGGGAGCAAAAACAACACATACTCAGAGTATCGTACATGAAACATAGAAGAAGTAGACATAAAAGGTAGATAGGCTCGGTGTATAGGTTTCCTTCGTATACGGAGATTTCTTCTTTCAAGAATGTTTTGATTGATCAGCGTGAAAGCTCATGCTGCACATTGATTATTGTCGGATGGCAAGCCTAATAATACTAATAATTATTATTATTATCATTATTATCATTATTATTACTCTTATTATTATTATTATTATTATTATTATTATTATTATTATTATTATTATTATTATTATTATTATTATTATTATTACTCTTATTATTATTATTATTATTATTATTATTATTATTATTATTATTATTATTATTATTATTATTATTATTATTAATATTATTTTTATTATTATTATTATTATTATTATTATTATTATTATTATTATTATTATTATTATTATTATTATTATTATTATTATTATTATCATTATTGTTATTATTATTATTATTATTATTATTATTATTATTATTATTATTATTATTATTATTATTATTATTATCCTTATCATCATTATTATCCTTATTATCATTATTATCCTTATTATCATTATTGTTTCTATTATTATTATTATCATTATTATTATTATTGTTTCTATTATTATTATTATTATTATTAGTAGTAGTAGTAGTATTATGAAAGTAGTTACCTGGCACTATTTACTCGAGAAAATGGTTGAGGTTCACTGAATGAAGTAAGTACTGACTCGGTGGTCACTTTGCGCCCAACAGACAAATAAATGCCTAGACCGACAAAACGCCGAGAGTTCGACAGGCAGCTTTTTATGTCCGACGGAAAGTGCCGTGAACGAGTAGTCGCCAGGGTCATTCCTACCCTCAACCAGCCTATCCAGCCCCCTAATACGTCTGGCATGGTTGAGTTTTTCACTACGGCTGTCATTGATGCGCTCGAAAAAGAGGTACCACCCCCTGCACGTCGCCACCGCAGACATGGATGATGGTGTGAGTCTGCCGAAACCTTGGCCGCATACGTTCCAGCAGGGACAGCGAGGGAGGATGCACGACAATTCTTGCGTGCCCACCCCCGGGATAGAACCCCGTGGAAGACACTGTGAGATCTTGGCGTGCGAACCTGCAGAAGGCGATTGCCGCAGGACTTCAAGCGTACTTCGAAGCCTTGCCGGAACCGAACGACTCCTAGCGAACAACGACCAGAGAGGCTTACTTACGGTAGGATTGGAAGGGACTAAAGCGAGGAGCGAACAGTTTATTAGGGACGAGGATGGCACGCTGTTGCGTGATAAGGTGCGAATTCGTGAACGATGGGCGGGGTTTTGCCACAAATTATTGAACACGAAGTCGCTGAAACTCGACCCCATGATCATCGACCTCTTGCCACCGCGACCGCATAAACTGTCGCTTGAAGATAGACCATATATCCATGGACGAGATGACAGAAGCACCTAAGGGGATGCCAAATTGGAAAGCTGTCGGGCCAGATGGTCTCCCGGCCGAACTCCTGAAAATCGACCACCCGGCATTCGCTCAGTGCTTCCCCACCATTTTGTCAATTTTTGGTTAACAGGAGAAGTCCCCCAGCAATGGAAAGATGCGATCATCGGGGCAACAGGAGATGTGGCAGAAAATCCGACCAAGGGAATGCGGAGAGGGGGGGGAACAGGAGGAATAGAAGGGAAATTGCGGTAGACGAAAGTAGGAAGGAGATGGCAGACAGGGAAGCAAGGCACCAAGTCGACTAGGAAGTAGAACATGACCATACTAACTACTAGTGCCACCAACTTTGGGTGCAGCTGGTTCTACGAACGTGGTCTTCCCTTGTCTTCTCTTTTTTCTTTCGTTCTTTCGTTTCTTGTGCTGATTCTCCGTGATTTTCATTTTATTTATTTCTCTTCCCTTTTTTTTTTTTTTTTTCTCATCCCATTTATCATCTTCGCACATCTCCTTCTCTCTCTCCTTCCCACTCGTAACTTAGATCCGGGGTCACATAGCAGGCTCTTCTCCCCCCTTCCCGCTACGGTACGTGCCTTCATTTTTATCGCGAGAAGATTTCAGCCTTTTCTTCCCTCGTCGACTCGCATCGAATTGTGCCTACCCACGCTGCAAGGCGCTCTCAACAATTGAATCCTTTTTTATTTTTATTTTTGCAAATAAAGTCAAAGTCCGACCCACCTGGGGCTCGAACCCAGGACTCAAACAAGTAGAATTCGAGGTTATAACCACTTGAACCACCGGGGCGACCGGCTAAGCCTTATTGAAGGAGTCGTGTGGCGTGGTTGGATGACGAACCTCTCTGCTCTGCTCGTTTCGTGTTGTCTGACGCCAAGGGGCTGGGCATAGTTGACGAACGCAGGGCGGGGACGCGGCAGTCTGGGTAGCAAGGTACCAGGCGGATTAGCAGGGAGAACCTGGATATATTGCTCGCACCACAAACTGCTGCCACCACCTGGAGGGTGCTTCGGGCTTTGGTCTGCCTGTTTTTTCCCCTTTGTTATTTTCCCCTTGGTTCTTTGTCTTACTCTGTCTACAAGTAGTGGTGTTTTTGTTATTTTTTTCTTTTTTTCCAGCTCGTTCTTTTTCATGTGTTGGCCACCTTGCCTGCGGGGGGGGGGCACGACAGATTGTTTCTTCTATTTTTTCCTTCATTTTTTTCTTTTTCTCTTTCGATTTGTCTCCTTTGTTTTTGTTTTCTCTTTGATTGTTTCCTTTCGTTTCTCTATTTCACAGAACGTGTATGTCGCGCCTGTCGTATCTATTAATAGTTTTTTTTTTTTTTTGCTCATCCCATTCATCATCTTCGCACATCTTCTCTCCCATCTTCCAACTCGTAACTCAGATCCGGGGTCACATAGCAGGCTCTTCTACCCCCTTCCCGCTACGGTACGTGCCTTCATATTTATCGCGAGAAAATTTCAGCCTTTTCTTCCCTCGTCGACTCGCATCGAATTGTGCCTACCCACGCTGCAAGGCGCTCTCAACAATTGAATCCTTTTTTATTTTTATTTTCGCAAATAAAGTCAAATGTCCGACCCACCTGGGGCTCGAACCCAGGACTCAAACACAAGTAGAATTCGAGGTTAACCACTTGAACCACCGGGGCGACCGGCATGTTCTGATGACATGGCATTGCATTGCCCACTGCAGCTGTGCTTACCGCACACGTGGCAACGTAGTATCTCTGTGGCGTAGCTTCGTGACCACATAACTTGTACGAGTATCTCTTCTAGGATTGAAGTATCGGCACGGACACTGGTTGTGCTGGGTGTCGACGGGTAGAAAGAACGGTTTAATGTGCCGAAGAACACACACACGAGACGAATAAAAAGTAACCCCGACCCTAACGCGCCCTAAGTCACTCAGACCCAAACAACCATTTCATTGTTGATTGTTTAGAAATACTCCCGTTTGTCTCCTACAGCGATGTCCACAGCAGCCAAAAAGGCGGGGAAGTGGTACCGGGGGATCCTTGAAGCAGCCGAACGGTTCATGGTGAGGTGGCACGAGGCTGAGGCTGAGATGAGTATAGGCAGCGCCGCGCATCCGCCGTGGGTGGTGCCCAAGGGAACGGGGGGGGAGGGGGCAACAGGAGAAGTGGCAGAAAGCCCGACCAAGGAAATGCGGAGAGGGGGGGGAACAGGAGGGGTAGAAGGGAAACGGCGGTAGACGAAAGTAGGAAGGAGATGGCAGACAGGGTAGCAAGGCACCAAGTCGACTAGGAAGTAGAACATGACCATACTACTAGTGCTACCATCTGGTGCAGCTGGTTCGAACGTGGTCTTCCCTTGTCTTCTCTTTTTGTTTTTTTGTTTTCTTTCTTGCGCTGACTCTCCGTGATTTTTCATTCTATTTTTTTCTCCTCCTTTTCTGATTGATAAGCCGTACTGAAGGAGCCGTGTGGTGTGGTTGGATGACGAACCTGCTCTGCTCGTTTCGTATTGTCTGACGCCAAGGGGCTGGGCATAGTTGACGAACGCAGGGCGGAGACGGCAGTCTGGGTAGCAAGGTACCAGGCGGATTAGAAGGGAGAACCTGGCTATACTACTCGTACCACAAACTGCTGCCGCCACCTGGACGGTGCTTTGGGCTGTGGTCTGCCTGTTATTTCCCCTTTGCTATTTTTCCTTGTTATTTTTTTCCTAGGTTCTTTGTCTCACTCTGTTTTCAAGCAGTGGTGTTTATTCTTATTTTTATTTATTTATTTTTTCAGCTTGTTCTTTTTCAAGTGTTGGCCACCTCGCCTGCGGGGGGGGGGCACGACAGATTGTTTCTCCTAGATTTTGCTTTTATTTATTTTATTTTTTCTTGTTCTCTTTCAATTTGTCTACCTTGTTTTTGTTTTCTCTTTGATTGTTTCTTTTCGTTTCACTATTTCATAGATTGCGTATGTCGTGCCTGTCGTATCTAGTATGATGACATGGCTTTGCATTGCCCACTGCAGTGCATACTGCACACGTGGCAACGTAGTATCTCTGTGGCGTAGCTTTGTGACCACATAACTTGAATCTCTTCTAGGATTGGAGAATCGGCACGGACACTGGTTGTGCTGGATGTCGACGGGTAGAAAGAACGGTTTAATGTGAAGAACACACACAGCAGTACACAGCAGTTAGTTAGTCCGTCCCGACAATCTTGAATAATAAGTGTGGCACTCGTAAGCTCTCTGCCGGCCACATCCGGCAGAGAACTGGGCAGGTCATTATCAACAGGGACGGGTCTCTAAAGTCACGTTGTCGTTGTTGTTGCGGCCTTTGTACAGAAATGACGGAAATCCAAACAGCAAACAGAACGCTCCGGGGTATTTGCAGATTTCCAGTTGTCCTTGTGGGCATGTTCATCACAGTTTATCAAAATACTACCAGGTATTAATATTACGCGGGACCATATTTAATACCTCGTAGGACCAAATATTGTTATTATGGTAAAAATTGGGAAATGTGTAGGGGTTTGTCTCTACCGCAGGTCCTATGTATGTGTGTGTGTTCTT
Source organism: Nereocystis luetkeana (assembly GCA_031213475.1). Taxonomy (NCBI): domain Eukaryota; class Phaeophyceae; order Laminariales; family Laminariaceae; genus Nereocystis; species Nereocystis luetkeana. Next base: position 3,175,951 of record JARUPZ010000031.1, read on the forward strand.
CACATTAAACCGTTCTTTCTACCCGTCGACATCCAGCACAACCAGTGTCCGTGCCGATTCTCCAATCCTAGAAGAGATACAAGTTCTGTGGTCACAAAGCTACGCCA